>WAAG01059138.1:0-23972 GCA_013390105.1 Tichodroma muraria | reverse complement strand
TTCTTCTGCATCAAAGGTCGGTTATGTGGGGAACAAGGATAAAACTGTTACGCTTGGTATTGTTAAAAACCACATCAACATTCTGCAGTTACTTGTCATGGTGCAATCCTGAGAAACGTTGGAATTAAATAAGATAGCTCAAGTATACTTCAGAGTTGTGTTGTAGAGAGCTGCTATTTCAGTATGAATTTTTAATAAGTGCAACCTGATAACTCTTGTTACTACTCTTAGTTCTAATTTTTTCTTGATGCTCATTTATTAGATAACAGAGAAGATTCAGTATCTACTTTTTTACACTTTTGTGGTGTTGGTCATTTACTATTGTACTGCTCAGGTGTTATTATGAAATGGATGGACAAGGACCATGGATGTGGACAGTCCAGGAATAAAGTTTTAGCAATACGTGCTTGCACATGCTCCAGCCACGCTATGAAGTTTGTGTTGCTCAAAGCCAAGGGAAAGTAGGCTGAGGTGCTTGTGTGTAAAAGATGATGTTTTTCAGAAAGCAGGACATTCTCTTGAAAAAATCTATCACCTTCACTACTGATGTTTGAACATGCAAGGAAAATAATTAATACTTGATGTACACAATTTGCATAAAAGTCTTGGGTTGTCTTCTGGGAGCCTTTACTAATAAGTAGATTGAATAATGATTTCTTAAGTAGAACATATATAAAAAAGCTCTACTGTATATTGATTTGGTTCCATGCATCCTGAATTAATTCTGTGACAGCACAGAAGTATTTTACTTAGGAATACTGCAGTTGTCTTTAAGACGAGTGGGAAGCATGCTTGTTTAATTTTCAAAGGATTGTGAGGGTTTATTTATTTACTTAAAAACTTTTCCCTTTGTTCATTTTAGAATGTTGCAGACCACATTCCTCAGCTGGTGCAGGGTGTAAGAGGAAGTCAAGCTCAGGCAGAAGACCTCAGTGCCCAGCTTGCTTTAATAAATTCCAGCCAGAATTTCCTTCAGGTGAAGTGAACCAATCATTGCAGTAGATGCAAAAAGCATTTTTTAGTGCCGTATGTTTTCATTTGTGTTAAATAATCAGTAAACCGTTAAGAACCACGTAAAGAAGTTCACTGCTAACTATGAGCCGTAGATAGGGAGAATTTAATTCCTCAGGTGAGGTGGCTAAAATATATTTTATCTACGGAGAGTTAAAACTGATGACGTTGAGGTTGGAAGTAACAAGAAAAAATGTATGTTTATGGGGAAGAAACATTGGTTGCCGTACACTTGCCTTCTGGGAAAGAGTTTAAAGAACAAGATAGAGAGAATTTAGCATCTTTCTAAGTAGAGGTCTGAGTCTGAATATGTGACAGGCTGTTGTAACCTTTTTAGGCAAGGTTAACTTAGTGTTGCAGCAACAAGTTTCAGATTTCCTCAGAAATAAAAGGGAACGCTAGTGTGGTTTTTTAGATATTAGCCTGCATGATAGATCTAGATTGATGGTTTGGGAAAAACACAAAGTTTGACACTGTGCTTCTTCTAAAGCATCTTAAAATATAACGATAAAATATTGAGTATTGATAACAAAACTATTGGCTTATTGGTAACATGACAAGAAACAAGACCAGAAACCAATTCTCTGTGTAATGGCATGGTCATTACTTGGCATCAGTTAGTCTTGCCTTAAATGTGATTTCTGTTAGCAGATTTTTATGGTCCTATGTAGGCAGAAGCATCACAAACCATGTTCTCACTCTGTTTGCTCTATGATTGCCTCTGGAGTCATTCACATGAGTGATCCATCTCCCTGTGGCAGTATGTGATGAGAATCAGCAAAGGTTTTTAGTTGTATCAGCAGTGATAATTCCAGCAATGCCTGTGCAAAGGTGTTGCTGGAACTACAATTTTAATTTCATAGACTTTTGGCAGACGTTTATATTTAGTAACACAGAGAGAAATTTGCCAGCTCTTCCACCTTGACCTGATTGTACTGCATGAATGCTGAATGGCAAAATTTCACGTTTTAGTATTTTTAAGTAGTATTTTTAAGTAGGCCTCGGACAGACATTGGAACCAATGGAGTAATCATGGTCCCAGTAAAGCACAGATGAGTCCTGCTGCAGAGGGCTTGGAAACGTGACAGAATTATGTCAAACAGAGGGCTTGAAAATGTGACAGGGTGCTCCATCTTAAGGAGCAAGAATGTGCTCCTTAAAGAAAAATCTAGAAACCTTATGAGTATGTGAATGGAGGGAGCAGTTTGTTTATTGAATCCTAAGCCTTCTTTAAAGAAAATGAGCTGGTGAAACCAATTGTGTTCACTGTTGTTCTCTGAACAGCCTGGAAGTAAAATGGTGGCGTCTGCTAAAGCTGCTGTCCCCACAGTGACTGATCAAGCAGCAGCAATGCAGCTCAGTCAGTGTGCAAAGAATCTTGCTACCAGCTTAGCTGAGCTACGAACTGCCTCCCAGAAGGTAGGTAAAGACTGGTTTTAATCAGCTAAAACGAGGCCTTTTTGTCTCCCCGGAGGGAATGGCTCATGCTCAGGCAGTGCTCACCTCTGACTGCTGTGTTTTGTGCACACCTTCCTCAGACTCCCACGTGTCCTCTGTATCATGAGGGAAGGGGGAGGGAGAAGTGACAAGAAAACTCAAAAAGCTTGTGCTACCCTTTCCATACCAGACAAATGTGAGCAGAGTGTACAGAGCAGCACATCAAGACTCTGAGCTGCTGTTACATTTGAGGGAGAGCAGGGAATAGGGAATGCATCTTGTGCCCCATCAAACCAGTGAGATCCCAGCTTAGAGCTCTGCTGTGCTTACTGCTGTAACTGTGACCTGGAATCATCGTCTCTAAAATTCAGGGAAGCAGAGGCTCTCTGTGTGTCACACACAGATTTCTAAAGTATGTGAGGCTTAAAGAAATGCAAGTGCAAAGTCTGATTTTTGTGTGTGTGTACGCTGAGGCCTGAAACCAGGTTTGTAGCTTTGAGTTTGCTACACCTGAGCTAATGCTAAAATTTGCATCTCACACTGGTGGATGTGGGCTGCCACATCAGGGGGTCAGTGTGATTTTGGTTGTGATCCACAGTGAAGCCATTGGTCAAAGGGCAAGTCCAGAGTGCAGCAGTTACTTTTTCAGTCCCTGGGCTACCTGCTGTGAAGGGACATGTACACAAGCCAAGCGCACCTCATTCCCCTGGTGCCTCTTAGCAGAGTGTTACTCTCTTCACGGACTGGAAGTATTGTTCAGGAGTTTGGGATCTGTGATGTATAACACTTAGAGGGCTCACCATGGCCTCTAAAGTAAGAAGAGAAATAATATGGGAGGGGAGATTAGATCTGAAGCGTTTACTGTTTCTGCAAGTTGCATACAGCTGCTAATAGTGGTCCTGATCTGATTTCTGAATAGGCTCATGAAGCTTGTGGCCCAATGGAAATTGATTCTGCTTTGAATACAGTCCAGACTCTCAAAAATGAACTACAAGATGCGAAGATGGCAGCTGTGGATGGACAGTTAAAACCTCTCCCAGGAGAAACTGTAATTGAGGAAGGATGTTCTTCATTTAGAAACAAACAAAGTTAGCTGTTAAAAAACTTTAAATATTAGAGGCAAAACAAGTCGTGAGGCTTTGGATAATGATGATGCTGATAGGATTTTGCACTGATTCTCTTAAATTGAGTATATGTTACTACTACCCCTACAGTATGTTCTGTAATAGAGTTACTCATAGGACTGTAGGGCCTCCTTCTCTATTGTACCAATTACAATTTGGTAACAGTAATGTTTTGGTCTTGTCAAAAAGAATTTCTTTTCAATAGTGATGAAGATGAGAACTCAGGACAGCCAGTTCAAATAGGCTTAGAAAGTGAAATGGTTTAGCCTTTTAGCCCTTCCTAGATGAAGGTATTTACTTCCATTGCTAATTATAAAATAGTTTTGTTGTTCATGATAACATGTTAATTTATTTCATCCTGAACAGGCTAGTCAGATTTCAGAAAAACTGTGTGTATTGAGTAGCTGAGGTAAAAGTTTAGGTTTTTGTGGAATGAGGAGTTTTTCAGGACTAATTAAAATGAAGTGTATTTTTGTTGAGCTTAAACTAAGTATTTTGTCCCTTGCTATTTTTTACAGCTTGAGAAATGCACTCAGGACCTGGGAAGCACATCCAAAGCAGTTGGTTCTTCAATGGCCCAGTTGTTAACTTGTGCTGCTCAGGGCAATGAGCACTACACAGGTACTGTTTTATTCACTGAGACTGTGAAACCTCTGCTTTCCATCAAATACTTGATGAAAGGTTTTCTTGTCACAGACTACTTAAATCAAGGAATTACTCCATTTTTTTTTTAGTGCTGGTTGTGAATTGTGGTAAGTTATGAAGAATTGTGAGCGTAACTCATGCTTCATAAAAGAACAGTGATGCAATCTGCTCTGTCTTTAATCAGAATAGATTGGAAATCTGTTGTTTTTGTAAATATGTGCCACTGAAACTCTGTGAAGGGCTGAAATAAAATGTATTGCATTTTAAAGGTCAATGCCACTGGAAATGTTGCTATATCCTTACAGAAGGCTTAAAGGATGCCTTGGATAGGTTTTGAAGCAACAGGATATGAACCCAGTGGGGACAGCTGGGTGACATTGAGAACTGCAGTGTTATTTTGCAATAGGATCATTATCTGCAAGATCATGTCACGAAATACAGAGATTGTCTTTAAAGGTACTAATGGAATCCTTGGTGAAATGTGACCGTAGGTGTTGCTGCCAGAGAAACTGCTCAGGCCTTGAAGACTTTGGCTCAGGCAGCACGTGGGGTCGCAGCGTCTACCACTGACCCAGTGGCAGCGCACGCGATGCTGGATTCAGCCAGGGATGTCATGGAAGGCTCTGCCATGCTGATTCAGGAGGCCAAGCAGGCCCTGGCTGCCCCGGGGGATGCAGACAGTCAGCAGAGGTTAGCCCAGGTAAGCTGGGACTTGAGCAGCTGCATGAGTGGTCAAACACCCAGTGAATTTACTCCAGCATTAAATAAGAAGAGAGAACGATGGAAAATGAGGCTGCTAGGTATGTCCTCAGACAAAAACATCATGCCTGTATTAAACAGTGTAGATGGTATGAAGTATGGTATTTTAGTCATCTCTTAGAAAAATATCAAAGATGCAGCTCTGTGCTTTTACCCACAACGAATGTGAGGAAACTGCTTGACTGCAGAAGTGAGATAGCCATTAAACTGGTGATTTTCAGATAAAAGATCTACATCCGTGTTATATTCAAAAAGTGAGTGCATGTTTTCTTCATGTGTGGCACCACTATGTTTGAATACTTTAAGAGTGACAGTTGCTTTTTTTTACTGATTTGAAAAGTTCTAGAATTGGCCTGCATTGTAAATAATTTCTTATGAAAATACCTTTATTTTAATCAGAACTTTGTAAAAAGCAGCATGCAATGAATTTCTGTAATTAGTGTATAGCTAACTTCGGGGGCATTCCCTTATCTGCAGTGCTGCAGCCTTTGTCCCAGGTGCCTGGAGCAGTTGTGAGGCTGCCCTGCCAACACTATCCTATCACATGGATGAGCCTAAATAAAGACTGCAGGTCAGCAAACTGACAAAGTTGCAAGCCTCAAAAATGTTCATGTAAGGGTCAGAATGTAGGAATTGCTGGCTATGGAGTAGAGGCTGTGCCTCCTATCAATGAGCACTTAAGCCTCTCTCAGTGTGGATGTGTTCACTTGTGTGTTGTAGGTAGCAAAAGCAGTGTCTCACTCCTTGAATAACTGTGTGAATTGTCTGCCTGGACAAAAGGATGTGGATGTGGCCTTAAAGAGTATTGGGGAATCCAGCAAGAAGCTCCTTGTTGATTCGGTAAGATGACTTTTAATGTGGAAATATATTTTAGAAAATTGAGCAGCAGATCTGGGTTCCCCATGTGTCAAATCATTCTTTAGTAAATCACCCTGAGTATATTTCACGTAAGCTGTGTTTAAATTTATGCACCTTTAGGCAGCTGCTGCTTAGACTGAAATACCGTTTTTGTACTTTTATGGGCAAGGTGAAATATGTCTGACTTGTGAAGGCAATATTAAAATTGTCATAGATAGGTATTAACTTTTTTGTTTTGAAAATGGCAACTGTGACTTAACATTCAGAAGAATATGAAAATTAGAAAATCGTAGTTCATCTCCCACCTAGAAGTGATCTTGAGGTTTACTTGAAGGAGCATCATGATCTGTCAAAAAATGCTTGGTCATTTTGTGTGAAGAATAGAATTGTTACTTTAACTGCATTCATGTCAAAAACCCCTTTTTGCACTGGTAATTTGCCAGAAGGTTATACTGTTTGACCAGCTTTTTTTTTTCTGCATCCATCATTGACCTTGCTATCCTGTGCATGAAGGAGGAATTGTATTTTGGTATGTTTGTGCAATGCTTTTTGATAAAACCAGGGGTTTTTTTACCAAACTGGTTTACTAGAGTTTAGAGTAATTCCGAAGTGCTGCCAATGCTTGTGTCCCTTGAAAAGCTTACAGAGTTGTCTGTCCCTTGTAAGAAACAGCAGGACGCAAGTTGCTGGACAGATTTCTGGTTGACAGCTGTCGCAGAGTTCCAGCTCACTCCTCTGTTGCATTTCGTGTGCTCAGCATGTGTTGAACTCTCCAGTCATGAAAGGCTGGTGTGATGTAACAGACAATAAAATACTGAACTTTGTCTCTTACAGCTACCTCCAAGTTCAAAGTCATTTCAAGAAGCTCAGAGTGAACTGAACCAGGCAGCAGCAGACCTCAATCAGTCAGCTGGAGAAGTTGTCCATGCTACACGAGGCCAAAGTGGGGAGCTGGCTGCAGCCTCTGGGAAATTCAGTGATGACTTTGATGAATTTCTTGATGCTGGTATTGAAATGGCTGGCCAAGCACAAGTAAGTTCTTGATCATGCTAACTGAGGGATAATCTTGGCCATAACCTCTGGCAGTGCAGTACGTTGTTTAGGTAGCACTACAGTGCAGCACAGCCTCCTGGTGTGTGAGGTGATGTTTGTTATGAGGGAGTCATCTGGAGCTGGTTATCTGCAAAGATGAGAACTCAGCAGTTGCATCTTCCACAGGATGTTGGTATTTGTTTCTGTGTACAGTCAGAAATACAACTTCATACTCCTTTGTGTAGCTTGAGCTGCCAAGGTACAAAGGTGTGCTGAGCCTCTAAGCTTGTGGGAAGGGTTGCTTCTATTTTGTTGGAACTACCACGGAGCATAATTTAGGTGAACACTGTTCAAAATGTAGCTGCTTTCTTTGCTGCTTTTGAAATGCTTTGAGTAGATGGAGGAAAAAAAGGTGCTCTGCTATCGTTCTGTGGTGCTGTGGACCTGCTACAGAGTGGAACAAGCACTTGAAGAGGGCTGCCTAAAATGCCATCCTTGGATCTGGCAGCAAGCACTTGGACTTGTGTTCAGTGATTTAAAATCTGGCAGAGTTCTACTCTGATGAACTTGAACACCCAGCAATGTTGTCACGTGTTGCTGAGCTCATTCCTGGTAGTGGGAAATACCACTGTCAGTTTATCTTAGTGGATACAGTTGTGCTGAGCTACGGTAATTGGTCATTTGCAATGATTTCATATAACAAATGTCAGCATATAAAAAGGAATTGTGTATCAGAAGAGATGGGAGGACTTGCAGAAAAAACGATCTGCAGATGGTTTTGCCCTGGTTAGTAGGAGGAACCTGCAAACCTAAGATATGATTGCCACTGGAAAATGTCCAGAAGGTCCTGAGTGTGTCAGTCCTTTGAAGTCATTTATGAAATGTCTCTCTGGAGCAGGTACTTTGTAGAGAGGAGTAGAGAGATCTGACAGTACTTGGTGGTTATTCTCTATCAGAATTTCATCATTCAGGTTCCAGATGTGTGAAGTGAGTTATGCTCCATATACAGCTGACTCTTTGAAAGTGAGTAGTAGTGAGGTACCTGACTGTCTCTCAGTGGACCACATTGACTTTTAAAATGTTTTGTCTGAGGCAATTCAGTGAAGGCCAAGGTAGAAATGATGCTGCAAATGGCTTCTTGAAATTAAAATCCAGCTGCTGATGACCTTGTGGCCCTTGTGAATTTGTTTGCCCTGCTGACACAGGGGATGGTAACCATCTTAGTTATTAATGGCTGATCTTTTGAAAGAGAAGGCCTTCTGTGTGTAGTTATTCGGCCAGAACAGAAGCTATACCAGCTATTTTGGGTGACAAGCAAAATGTAGGGGTAGGGAGGAAGTAGAATGTAGTAAATACAGAGTAAAATCTGTTCATATCAGCTGAATAATATGCTACTTCTTTACATAAAACTATGAACAGACTGTTGGAAAAAACGGGTTCACTTCTACTGATCATTGGCAGAAGAATCTAGTCACAGCTGTTTGCTGTGAAGATGCAATACTTTTCTGTAACTGTATTTAAGTACAGGTTTCCCTTTTCAAGCAGTGGATTAAAATAGATTAATAGAACATCCAAGTCAGAATGTTGACCGAAGTAGGCTTATAGAAACTTACTTTATTGGGAAGGACAACCTTTTGGAGGATGTTTTTGTGTGAGCAATCCCAGTTAGATGCTAGAGAGCCTGCGGGCTGCACAAAGGATGCCAGAATACAGAGAGTGTACACTGACTGAATAATGTGGTTGTGCCAGGCAGAGACACAGAAGAGTCTTGACAACAAAGGCATTGTTCAACAAGTAGTGAAGTTTCTCCATTGCTCATTTGTGAATACCACCATTGTTACAAGCCAAGCTTTTTGATGTAAGGGTCTTTTTCTGTTATATAAGTGAAGCTAGAGGCACCTGTCTGGTGAACAGAGGCTTGAGCCATCTTCCTCTGAGCTCATGTATGTCAGTGGTTTCAGGTGGATAAATGAAGTGGGTTTACATGTGTGGTTTTAGCACATTACTAATTTTGTACTTAATGTTATGCTGCTGTGGCTTTCCAGACTAAAGAGGACCAGATTCAAGTCATAGGTAACCTCAAGAGCATCTCTATGGCTTCCAGCAAGCTGTTACTGGCTGCCAAGTCTCTGTCTGTTGATCCTGGAGCTCCTAATGCCAAGAACCTCTTAGCAGCAGCAGCAAGGTAAAGATGTGTTGCTTGCCTTGTTTTCCTGTGATATTTGCTTTTCTTTGTGGTATTTATGTTGTGATTATATATTCTTTTGCTATTGACAGCTAAGTGAGTGGTTGGAACCTGTAGTTCTGTTTAAATGGTAGTAGGCCAGAGGAGAATTGCTTATGTTGGAGTAGTTCCTCAACTGGTATTACTTATTACCCTTGGTGGAAATAGGAACCAGCATTTGAATACTTGGCCTGTTTTTTTGAAAGGAACCGGTGCATTTTACGTACTATTTTCTCACCATCTGTATTCTGACAAGGCAATAGCTAACATTAAGCTTCTCAATCCCTGAAAAAAAATAAATTATTAATATTCTTCGAAAAAATGTGCTTAAAAGTTCTAGCTATCCATCACTAACAGTGTGTGTATGTATATGATCAGGAATACTTGAAAGGGTTACATGCTACATTTCTTCAGTGGAGCATACCCTTACTTTAAGGATTATAAATCAACTTATGCTACTTCACTTCATCTTTNTTTTTTTTTTTTTTTTTAAATGAATTACATCTGTCTTGTCTTCCTGGAAATAAATAGCATCTATGAGAGTTGTAGATAAGCAGAGACAGACTGCTTAGAAGTGGAGGAGTCACATGCGATTTTGTTAGTGCTGCAGCATGAAACTGCTCTGGATTTCTGCTTTAGGCTTGGAGCATTCCTGTTAGGAGTGTAGAGGAATTTCACCCCATTGAAATCCAGGTAGTTGTAAGTTCTTGCCAGGCTGGTATTCCCTCTGTGGAAGCGTGTAATAGAAAAGGGGAGGTGAGCCAGGTCGAGCCCGTCGCTGTTGCGTGTGTGTGCACCTGTGCCACCTTACACAGACACCGCACGCCTGGGTGAATTCAATGCTGCACCAGTTCTCCCTTTGTGTTGAAGGTGCTAAGGAGACACTGTACTTCCCTTCTCAGATCCTCTGTTCTTGCTTGTAACAAGCTTGCTAGGGCTCTCTTCTCTTTCCCTGCTACAGTACAATCAGGGTAAAATATTTTTACTTTCTCGCTTCTCATGAAAATGAAAGAAGAGGCACAGCTTCCTTATTACAAGATAGCTTTTCTACTCCTTTTTCTCTCATCTATGGTACTATGATTAGTCTGGGGGTTTTGTTGGGTTTGTGTTGCTTTCTTTCCCATTTGCACCAGCTCTAAGAGACGCTTCAGCTTTTTCAGTAGCTTTGTCTTCTTTGTGGAGGCATTTTTCTTGACCACCTCTGACAGGACTGTCTGAGTTCCTGACTGAGTTTCAGCAGCACTGGCTGAGTTCCCTGCAGGATCCAAGTATTTGTGTGTTCTATTTCATGAAAACAGATGTGGCCTTTAGAGTCCTAGCAGTCCTCTTCCACTCTGCTAACAAACACTATTGGTGTTTGAGGGGCCACCTACCTGGTTCTACTGTGTCCAAATGGTTTTCAGAGTAATGTTTGTACACTGGATGGATTCCTAGGAGAGGTACCTGGTGTGTAATAATGCTGTTTTTGAGACCATGTGGCCTCCTCTACAAAGCTGATAATTCTTTCTTCAATTGCTGATATTCTCAGTCAGTACGAATTATGTCTCAGATTAAAATCAACAGCAGACAAGATAGTTTTGTGTGAAGTTTTTCTGGGAGTGAACAGAACTTTCATTTTTTGTCATATATTCCAATGTCTGTATGCAGTGATATTTTTCTGATGCATAGAAATCACTGATGTTCAGCAGGTAAACACCAGGTCCTCCACAAGGACACCAAAGCTGCTGAAAAGGATAGGAGTCTCAGTTAAACAAGTATGTCTGTTAGTTTCCATTCTTTTTGCTCTGGAATTTAACATAAACATGTTAAATGTAATGAGCACATCCTGTTTCCTTTTTTAACAGCAGGATACCATTCACGCAGATAATCACGGTATTGATACGTTATCAAGTGCCTGTTTTCTGAAAGGGAAAGTAATGCAAATGCCATTCAATTTCCAAGGCCAGAGGAAAGCATATTCTCCATGCAGTCCAATTTCACGGATTTTCGCTTCTTCCAGATGCCACTTTCCTGGGTTGCTAGTCATGAGTCTAAAATGAATGTAGTTATAATGAATTTTGCCTTTTATCAGAGCATTCATCAGAGAGATAGATAGTGGCTGTTGTGTGTCAGGTTCAGCTTATGTCCAAGAGCTGTGAACTCCCATAGGAACATAATGCCTTTGCATCACTTGTTCTCTGTGGATATAAACCCATGGGGAGAATATCAGTTATTAGTTAAAGAGAAAAAAACCTATTTGCTAAGAGACAATGGAGACAGAGCAGGATTGTGTGTGTATATTACAGTATGTCAGACAAGACACAAGACGTCGTTAGAGAGAGGTAAATAACATTTACTTTACATTCAGCCATTATTTTCCATACCAGACACTTGTTTCTGTATCCTTTAGGGCTTCTGGGATGGTAGTTGAGAAATTACTCAGTTCATGTCTGACCTGAGGAAGTGCTGGGATACCTTTTAGCAGCTACGCTGTGTCACTGTGCCAATTTTTCTTGGCCTGCAGCCAGATGGTGTTCTGTCCTTTGTCACCAATGTTTTCCCAGAGGTGCCACCAGTTTGGCTGCTGAGCTCAGCCACGTAGTAGAAGATCCAAGTTTTATATTTTTATACAATGTACAGTTAATGACAAAAGTTTTACTACAATGCATAGTTCAACTTTAAAATCCACCTTTTTTCCTCCCATTCTCCCCAGAGCTGTGACTGAGAGTATAAACCAGCTCATCACATTGTGCACCCAACAAGCTCCCGGGCAGAAGGAATGTGACAATGCACTCAGAGAACTGGAGGTATTACTATATTTCGAAAGTTCTTATAAATAAAAGTGGGCCCCACATGTTTGTTTCCCTTGTATTCTTTGTCTGAATAGCTCCTGTTACTGTCTTCTCACTTGATATCTGTGGCAGGGGTTCTAACTGTGTGCGAGGTGAGCATGGAACCCATGTAAACATCTCGTAGGTTTGGCCAGAATGACATTTGCTAACCTGTCCCCATCTCCTCTTTCCTGCCCTCCAAAGATAGTTTAGTACTTCTTACTCATACTTACTGTTAAGAGTCATGGCAAGATGGATGTTTCTCCTACCATCAATGCACTGGAGGGGGCTGCAATAGATTGTTTATTCCACTTGCAAGATGTTGTTGCTGACATCCCACTTCAGGATGATATTTGCCATCTTCTACCTTGACTTTTCTTAGTGTAGATTTTTAATGCCTTGTTTCCGCCTTCCCTATCAAACTGATTTGATGTGTGTGTCCAACAGGCTCTTGCAAGGTACGTTCTTGATCCTTTGAAGGTGAAGGGTTTGGCTAGGTAAATAATGGGTCAGTTGAAAAACCTGCACTGATCACAGGGCCATTTCCAGTAGTAGTAAATAATATCTTTTAATTTAAACTAGATGTTTGTTGTTTACTGTGAAGGTCAAAACATCAAGGGCCTGTGTCGAGAGCATAAAATACCATTAAACTTTTTATTTTCCCCACTTAATTGATTTCACTTTCATCAGAAAGATTACAAGTCTTTTCTGCATGATATTTGGCAGTAAAATAGTGTTCCTTAAAACTTAACAAAAGGTGTGCTACAGACATTTTTATGTATAAAAGAATTAGCCTCCAGCATTTTGCAGCTTTTTACAAGTTTTATTATCCAATTGCATCCATTCTTCTCAATGAATATGGGACTGATTGTCACATTGTTACTTTCACGACTCAATCACCTCAGAAAAAGAAGTTAAACCCAACTCTATGTAGTTTCCTGACAGAAAACTTTCCTGCGTTAGGTGAATCTGTTGACACTGGAAGAGGCAGGCAGGTGGTGGATGTGTACTCACACATCCAAGAGCTTGGTAACTCTTTGTTTCCAGACAGTGCTCAACAAATGGCAGCTGTTTTTCTTATCACTCCTTTAAATTCGTTTATGAAATTTAAAATAGTACTGAAAACATGTGTTACACTGTTGACACCTGACAGGAAATCAGATTGCCTCATGTCAAGCTGAGCATCTCTGACCATGTATCACTCATCACAAACATGAGGTAAACCTGAACTTCCAAGGGATTGGTGGTGCACAAACGTGGAGTTCCCACGGCTCAGTTCCTGTCGGGAGCCGTTTCCTGCGTGGCACACCCTCAGGGAGTGTGTAGCTTTGGCTGCTTGCTGGAGACAAACGTGGAGAATTACCCTGGGATAAGCAGGATAGGCGTGATGCTCTGTGTTCTTCTCAGCTCAGTATTTCAGACTCTGTCAATAAGGAGTTTCTTTTATTATTTCAGACAGTTAAGGGAATGCTGGATAACCCGAATGAACCTGTGAGCGATCTCTCATATTTTGATTGTATTGAGGGTGTAATGGAAAACTCAAAGGTAATTTCTTTTTTCCACCTCTGTGTCAGTTATAAAGTGTGTCTGGCTTTTCAAAAGTTTCCACATGCATATTGAATGTTAGAGGTGGAGTCAGTGTTTATAGCTAAAATGTCTGCTACACTCCTTGATAAACTCTGCCTGAGATACAGGTAATTGCCTACAGGTAATTTCAGGTTTTGGTCACTTATAAGGTGTATTGCCTCAGTAAGAAATTTTTAATTAAGTGACTGGTACACAATGCTCTGAAAGCTTCTCCTCTCTCCCTTCCTCTTCTGTGCACTAGACAGCATGTCATACTTTGGGGTGCTGTATTTTGACTGCAGCTGTGTTAGAACAGCCCAAAGCATCGATGGGAGGGCTTGGTAATGAGATCCCATTGTTTTGTGCTGTGCAGAACAGCTTTGCCAAATGTCTGAGCAGTCCAGACACGTCAGCACATCAGAAAACCTGTGGGAAACCTCTTCAGTTATTTTTAATGGAGCCATGCTGTACATCTTCCTTTGAAGCTGGCCTTTGGTGTCCTTATTATTTGATGTGTTGGAATTGTCTCATATTCCTTCTTTTCTAAAAGAAAAAGAAAGTACATAATGGACGTTTGTGTCATCTTGCATCTAATGCTCTACTGCAGTCAGAGCTCATTTTGAGTTTTAAAGCCAAGTGAACTGAATTCAATGAAACATAACGTGGGAATTCTGACGCTAAGATGCTTCTGGAAGTCTGGGTGCAGTTTCATTTCCACTGAGCTTCAGTGTCGTCCATTGTTGGTGTGCATGCTGCTCCCTCACACCACACAGAGGAATGTGCCTGGTTCAGTGAAGTCTAAAAATTCTGGAAGCCAAGTCCAGGGGGTTCGTGGGCCAGAATTGGTTTCAGCCTGGCAATTGCTTGTCTCTTAGCGGTAGGGATGCATATTTGGAAGATAACTTTGTTTTTTTTGATTTCTGAGGTTCTTGGAGAATCAATGGCAGGCATTTCCCAGAATGCAAAAACTGGTGATCTTTTAGTCTTTGGAGAATGTGTTGGAGTTGCATCTAAGGCTCTTTGTGGTCTCACAGAGGCAGCAGCTCAGGTAAGAGACTGAAAGCTGTAAAGCAATTAAGTTTTGAATTTTTTAGCAAGTTCATATTCTGGGTTTGTAAATCTGAAATTCATTTCCCTGTGGTCAAGCAAGAGATGACTTTATATTACGCGGCGTGTTCCGTGTAGATCCGCAGAATCCGCGCGAGCTGCAGGAGGAGCAGAGTGCAAGAATGTGTGTATTTTCTAAGGAAGGGAAGTGAAATCTAGAAGGAAGCTTTGCTGAGGATAAAGCGAAGCTGCAGCATACGGAATTCATGTTTGCAGCTCAAGCTCAGAACTTTTATGTCATAGAGAAATGCACAAAAAAGCCACAGTTACAAGTAATGAATCAAGTTCTAGTTTGTAAAAGTTCTTAAGGAGCAGTACAAATTTCAGACATTGGAACTAAGAAGAAACCTGTTTCAGCTGTTCAGATACTTTTAGAATAACCAAAATTCTTAAGCTGCTACAGTAAATTAGGGTCTGATCTCTGTGGTTTCACTGATCTGATAACTGAGTGAACTATAAAGAGCTGATACAGTAGCCTTAGTGAAGGATTTGGCTGTGGGTGATTGTACTCTGCATTGAAAACCTCTTCTTGATTTCCCCAAATGCGTAATGCCTTGGTATGGACTAAATCTCCTCCACATCTAACTCCGAGTTGCCCTACTGGCATAATCAGGTGACAGATAATTGTATCTGTAACAGATATGAGCAATCTTCATATGTGATTGTGATAGTTCAGTAAGTTGGGGTTGTTGAGAGGCATGGAACTTCTAACTGAGAGAGAAGATAAGGTTGGCCATCAGACACCCTGAGCTGCAGTGAGACCAGCAGCTGCAGGCCCCATGAGACCTGCACTCAGCAGAAGTGCCTTTGCTGGATTGCTTTTATAATCTTGACAAAAATTTCCATTACCTCCGACCATGGCTAATAGAGTAAATAATTTGGCAGTACCTGTAAGCATTAAAGCTCTCTCCATTGCCTGTGCAAGTGACAAGTAATGTTTTCAGGGATAGCAGCTGTCAGTGGGCTATTAGTTTTGTTTCAAATAAAATTTCTTAAGTGTAAGGGTATGTTTTCTTGATTTCAGTAGATTCTGGAGGTTTATTGCTAAAAACAAATGGTAATTGTATTTCACAGTATGCTTTCTGAATAATCTCTGACCACCATGTGTTATGACATATGGTCAGCTTACCAGAGATCCTAGACGGATTTAGCATGATTTATTAGCATTGTTTTGTTCTTTTCCCCATTTCTAGGCAGCTTACCTGGTCGGTATCTCAGATCCAAACAGCCAGGCTGGTCAGCAGGGCCTCGTTGACCCAATTCAGTTTGCTCGTGCCAACCAAGCGATCCAGATGGCTTGCCAGAACCTGGTGGATCCAGCGAGCAGCCCATCGCAGGTGAGAGCAGAGGACTGCAGCGAGACCATTCCCGTTAGGATGCGGGACTTTGCTTTGTTCCTGTCCTCTCAAAGGCATTTTGGTTTGACTCCGCCTGGCTTCGGGCGCTGATTTGCGGAGCTGCGGTGCGGTTGCTGTCCTGCCCCTCCGACGCTGTGCCTGTTCTGTGCTGGTTTTTACAGGTCTTGTCAGCTGCCACGATCGTGGCCAAACACACGTCTGCTCTGTGCAACGCTTGTCGCATTGCTTCGTCAAAAACAGCAAATCCTGTTGCCAAGAGACACTTCGTGCAGTCTGCCAAGGAAGTTGCAAACAGCACTGCTAACCTGGTTAAAACGATCAAGGTACCAATGCTGCTCAATTGTGCTTTCTTCTTCCTTTGTGATTTTAGGGGGGTTTCTTGTTTGTTTCCCCCCCTCCCCCCCCGTTGAGACAGAATCATAACGGTTAGAAATATCTTTTTTATCTTCTTGGATATGCATGGGTTAAAAAATCACTAATTAAATTTTTGAAGATCTGAATTGGAAAACATGTTCAATCGTGTAACTGCTGAATTTGAGTTGAAAAAAATTGGGCAATTTTAATATTAGGAGAGGCAGCTGGCCCATCCAGTGTGAGAGCCCTCAGGATTGATGTATTTAATGAGCTTGTACCGTAAGAATCATCTGCAACTGCAGATTCTACAAGTGAATGTGAAGCTTTTAATGGTGTTAAGTTCCTCAGTATGTGGAGATTTTTGAAGCTATTTCTGACAACTTTACCTTATCTATAGGAGAAAAAAAAAGTAAATAAATAATATTGGGAGCCAAACAGAAGCTATTTATTTTTCTAGTAGTCTCCTGTTAATAGTAACCTTTTATTTACCAGATTCCTGCCAGCAGTTTGGTAGGGGGTAGGCTTCTTTCATGGAAGCAGAAGTAATACTTGTGAAGCAACAGAGAATTCACCATTCTGAACCCTTCTGGAAGCCATTAACTGATCTAATCTGATTTTTATAGCTGAAATGTTTATCCTGAGATTGTGAAAGAGATCAGTTGACTTGGGTGGAAATGAAAGCAATATATTACTCATTTGTTTAAAACAGAAATAACTAAAAAATTTCAAAATCAGTCCCTAGGAAGCAACCACCTTCTCAAGCCACAAAAAGGTAGGACTTAGCCCCTTCCACTCTTTGGAGTGTGAAGTCCTGGGACCCTTGAGAGACTTGAGTGTCATCAGAGAGAGACCTGAGAGACTCATCAGAGTGCAGTGACAGAAAACCTGCAGCAGTTGAAAGTTTAGGGTCAGTAACCAGCTGAGGAAAGAAACGCACACCTAAGAGATCACATTCTTTGCATCAACCTTGTTCGTGGAGGAGCTTTCAGATATTGTCAACACGGAGCAGTTTAAAACTAGGAAGACCTAAGCCATCTTCCTTCAGTTTTGCTAAAGAAACCCATTCATTTCCAGGCCCTGGATGGAGATTTCTCTGAGGAGAACCGCAACAAATGCAGAATTGCCACTGCACCCTTAATAGAGGCTGTGGAAAATCTGACAGCATTTGCTTCAAACCCAGAATTTGTCAGCATCCCAGCACAGATCAGCACTGAGGTAAGGCAGGATACTGCATTTCCATCCTCCAAAAGTTGAAGATGTTGAATTAATCACATATTGGGAGAGAGCGAGTGTCAAGACCCCAAAGTATTTCCTTGGGTTTCTGGGTTTTCACAGGGCATCCTACTGCCTTTTGTTTAACCTCTGACCTTGACTTTTCTACCAGTAGGATGCACAGTTTGGCTACAGTAAGTGCTGCCAGTCTGCTGTTAGCAAAGCCATGCAGCACAGGTGATATGCCTGTTTGAGTTGCTGGATTCTTCCATGCAGTGCAGTAGTAAATATCCCCTTTGTCTTCTCTCAGGAGCAGTTTTAACAAATGGAATCTAGTTAGTTCTGAAAAGCATTGAAGGGATGTTGCTGGTTTTTTTTCCTTTTTGCCCACTAGTTCTCCATCCTCAAACTGTGTAACTACAGCTGAGTAGAATGTGAAGAGACTAATAAAGGATTCATTGAGTTTGGGATTTTTTTCACATGGAAAACAGATAATAAAGCAAATCCCTCAAGGTCTGTAAAAGCTTTGGAATAGAGGTCATGTGTTGTTACTGGCCCTCCAAAGGCTGCTTCCTGCTTTTGTCAGCCTCTGATCCAGATGGCAATACCAGATGATGCAGTAGCTGTTGCAATATTAGAGCTGTGGGGCTGGAGCTGAAATCTAAGTGTGTCCTCCAGGTCTGTGGTACCTGGGTTTATCAGATTATTGGCAATTAAATAGATACACAGATGATAACCCAGTCAGGAGTCACCAGTCATCACTTGGAGTTAGTAGTCTGACTGGGGATAGGGCGCATCTGTTGATGACAACAATTTTTGCGACAAAGTGTATTTTCAATGATATTTCTGTAGTCTCCAACTAGACAAGTGCATTGTTTCTCTTGTTTGTCAGCTGAAAAATGCATTTCTTAACTTGAGATGTTTTTAAGTATGTTTCAGAGAAAACTGTTGGACTGATTGTTCTATTTCTGTGTTGACTGTTTGTGAATATAATAGTACAATCGAGGAAATTATAATTCCATTTTAATGCTGTTAATTAAATAGACTTTTAGGAGCAGAAAGTGTGGATGAACTCAAATAATAATTTAAATGTTCTTTCTGTTCTTATACTTCCTTGACCGCAGGGATCACGAGCACAGGAGCCAATTCTGGTTTCTGCTAAGACAATGTTGGAGAGCTCATCTTTATTGATCAAAACTGCCCGTTCTCTGGCTATCAATCCTAAAGACCCTCCTACATGGTCTGTACTAGCAGGGCATTCCCATACAGTCTCAGATTCTATCAAGAGTCTTATTACCTCTATCAGGTATGTTTTTTGTAGTTAATCGAGCAACTGCTCCTAAAGGAAAATGCCATATGGCCCTTAGCACTGTGTTATTTTTACTGATGGAAATTACTCTGTGATGCACAATATCTCCCCAGTTGCACTGGGTGTTTAATCATAATTGATGACTGCAGCACCCTGCAGCACAGGGCTGTTCTATGTTTGTGTTCTGTTCTCCTTCTCTGGTTCCACCCCCAATTCACTCTAAGGTAAACATAATAAAGAATGCTGTAGAAAATGAACACTAGTTAATATTACCTCCATGCAGATCGTGTACCAACATGCAATACGTGGGAAATAGGTTGGGGTTTTTTTAAGTGGATCTATGTGCATTCAGGAAAGACCCTGTTCCTTGCCACCATGCTCAGTTTAGTGTCTGTCTTGCAGGGACAAGGCCCCAGGGCAGCGAGAATGTGATTTCTCCATCGATGGGATCAACAGATGCATCAGGGACATTGAGCAGGCCTCGCTTGCTGCTGTCAGCCAGAGCCTGGCCACCAGGGATGACATCTCCGTGGAGGTGAGGCAGAGAGCACAGGCACAAACAGAAGAGTGTGACTTCCTGCTGCTCAGTCACAGCACAGTCCACTGCCAGTGGGGGAGAAGTGTCCTTACTGGCATCTTTCTAGGCAAAATACACGGATGAAAGTGTATCACTTCTGCAGAGATCCCAGAATCACCAGGGAATAGTAGGGGTGAAAGTAGTTATTTTTTACTGCCACCCACATATTACTCTGCCTTCCTATGCTGATGTTACAGACTGATAGAGTTTTTGTGGTACCTTGCCATGTGGAAGCCAGGATTCGTTTCTGAGGATTCATAATATATTCGTTTCTGAAGCTAGTATGTTACTAGAAGTGCAGTGCCCTAAATGTCAATGTTCTTTTTTTTCTTAATGCTTAGTCTGTCCTT
Source organism: Tichodroma muraria (assembly GCA_013390105.1). Taxonomy (NCBI): domain Eukaryota; kingdom Metazoa; phylum Chordata; class Aves; order Passeriformes; family Sittidae; genus Tichodroma; species Tichodroma muraria. The sequence continues at coordinate 4,239 of WAAG01059138.1, read as the reverse complement.
TAATAACTGAAAACTTCCTTTGAAGTTGATGTTGATATGTTCATTTTAAGAAAGCTGCCTTCTCTGCCCTCTTCCGTGTCTCAACTCACATTGAGATTGTCAGTTTGGTGTTTGTCTTTGCATACTGTTGCTTCTTGAAATTACATGTTTATTGGAGTGGTTTCTTCAGGCTGTAACACTGCATACTACAAATGTGCTAGACCAAATGAAGCTGCACGAAAGAAGTCATTGAAGGAAATATGTCATAATTATTTTTAATTGAAATGATGAAGTTATCGTGTTCACCATGTTGAAGTAAATATTACCAGAAATGGCAGTTATTTATAAAGAGGTAAAGGAATGTAACAAAGGGCAATAATAATTTTTTTTTTCTCTTGCCTATCATGAGAGTTACCTTAATCCTGATTGCTGCCAAGATATCAAGTGCCTCTGAATTAAAAGCCAGTATTTATGTCTTGACCAGGCCATTAATATGCTTTTAATAAATTTACTCCTGTCCTGCAGACTGTATTCAGGAGGTCACTCCTCATCTCTGTCCTTCAGAGATGTGGTATTTTTTCCTTTCCTGTGGATTTCTCCCACTAGCTTCAAAATCTGCAGCTGGGAGTTTTGTTCTTGCACTGTATTTTCTGCTTTGAAGAATGTTTCTTCACACTTGAATCAGTACTCCTGACAGTTTTCTGATTGGTGCAGTGATACTATGTCTTTGTCAGGTCAAAAATAACTTGGGAGGTGTGGGGAGGCCTTGATCACATTGCAGTGAGAAAGGACACCTAGCCCTGGGTTTGCTACTGTCAGCACTCTCTTCCCAGATTTGTCATATAAACCTAAGAGGAGCAAGCCCATCTCAGGGTTGCTGTTGTTGAAAGAGGATAAGGGAGAAGCACTGGTGAGGAGAACTAGCAGTGTGGATTTCTGCATTCTGCCATAGCGGATCACTTGAACAGCTTTGAGCATGTTGGCTGGTCCGAGGGTGATTGTTTGGAGTGGTACAAGTGGATAAGAGAACAGCTGTGATAGCAACTCACAATTTCTCTTTCTTTTAGGCTCTACAGGAGCAGCTGACATCAGTAGTACAGGAAATTGGCCACCTCATCGATCCCATAGCCACCGCAGCTCGGGGAGAGGCAGCTCAGCTGGGGCACAAGGTACTGTCCTGCCATGACAAAGGCATTTGACATCTTGGACAGCTGAATGATAGGAAAGACACCAATTTTGTAGCCATTTCTCTTCTTATGGGAGGGCAGAAGAACACATGTGTAAGGAGGAAAAATACAGAGTTTTCAAATAACTGGAGCCAAGACCAAATAAACATTTTTATATTTTGGGCCAGAGGAAAGCTGTTCTTATGGAGTTTTTTGGTTAGGGGCTTTTTGTAAATGTCTTCCTCTGTTATATGGAGTGTAAGTAGAGTCAAAGTCATGCTTATAAGATGTCTGTCCAAAAAAAAATGTTAGATGCACGTACCTAAAGTATATTTACCATTGTTATTGCAAGATCTAGAAGTTTTGTGTATATTCTTTGAGACTAAAAACTGTAGAGGCAACAAAGATTGAGAGGTTCTTCCCTTGCCCAGAGATGCTTTTCAGGGATGCTCTTGAATAGCATGTGGCTCCTGTGACAGTCTTGAGCAGTTACAGGTAACTTCAAGGGACCATGTGCTTCTGGAGGAGGAGAGGTGTGGCTTTGCAAATGAGCTGGACAGTTGGGAGAGACACAATCCCTGGGCACATGATCCAAACCCAACGCTGCACAGTGCAGAAGCATTGTGCTCCTGGAGCTAACCCACGTCCCAATGGTTAACAGGCCATGTGTTTTCTCTCACTTTGACCTGAGAAGTGTGGTTAATGGCTTTTTGGGATTGTTCTGGCTTTCTTAGGTAACACAGCTGGCAAGTTACTTCGAGCCCCTTGTTTTAGCTGCAGTTGGTGTGGCATCGAAGACACTGAATCATCAGCAACAGATGACAGTGTTGGACCAGAGCAAGACTCTAGCAGAATCTGCCCTACAGATACTGTATGCTGCCAAAGAAGGGGGAGGAAACCCCAAGGTAAGGTGGTGGTTGTGTGTCATTAAGGGTGGGAGAGGAAGGCGACTATGGCAGAAAACCCAGCATGCACCTACTGTACAAGCAAGGGATATGTTTGCAGTCCAAGTGCCAGTGACAGCTCTCCTGATGTCTCCTGAGCGGAAACATTTCTCCAAGACAAGATTCCAGTCTTCTCACAGCATTCTCTCAGGGGACACAAACTCAGGGTATGACAGCAGCTATGTAGACTCTCATAGAGAAAGCAAATGGTTAAAAACCGGGGCTTGTCTGATGCATGGCCCGATGGGATAGGGCCATATTTTCCTTGTCAGGAAAGAGCAGCAGCACACAACTGTTCATAACTCAGGTGTGATTTGCACCTTACAGAGAACCACAGTCTTTAGAGGACATTTAAAAAGACTGTGGCACCTGGGGCTGAAAGTGTCGTGGGCCACGGCTCCTTGTAGGAGTTAACAAGTTTTGTTCTGTCCACTTTGCTGCAGTGTTTTCCCTGTCATCTTTGCCCAGAAGTGTTATTTTCAGTGCCTTTACTGTTTTAATTTCTTATGCTTCTGATTCACACATTGTTTTGCAGAGAGAACGTCCTCTGACTATCTCTGTTTTCTCATTCTGTGTCCTTCAGGCATCCCATACTCATGATGCCATCACTGAGGCTGCACAGCTGATGAAGGAGGCTGTGGATGACATCATGGTCACTTTAAATGAAGCTGCAAGTGAAGTTGGCATGGTTGGAGGTATGGTAGACTCGATTGCAGAGGCAATGACCAAGGTGAGCATAGAAATTGACCCCTTTCTCGCTTTGTGCTTGACAGTTGATCCACATTGCAGAGCTTTGGACAAACTAGTGCTGATTCTGTGGGCAGTCATGAAATGTTGTCACAGGAAACGTGAACATTATTTGGTTTTGCATATTGTAACATAAAACTGATGTGGGCCATGGTGCTCACATTTACAACCTACATGGCACCTGTCAGTAGAATTCCTACAAAATAGTTTGTTTAGTAACATTCTGGCATTTAGCTATCATCTTAAGTCAAGTGACCTCTTATTTTTGCTTCCTTTTTTTCCCTTATCTTTCATGTTAGTCTCTTAAATGAACAGCAGGCCAGTCTTGAAGCAGGTTTCTTTCAGAGAAGGTGATGTCAAAGCCTGAAATGATCTGTGCTTTGTAATGCATTCTAATGAAGATGAATAGTTGCTAAGTGTACATGAGTTCAATCTAAATATTTGGCTCTTCCTATCCTGACTTAAAGACTGAAGACTTTAGCACAAAACAAATCTTTACATATCTTCTGGCATGAACATGTTGCGTTGTAGCTGTTATACCTTCCTTTATTAGCTGAGAAGAGCAGATTGTTTGACCTTGCATGAAAAGCCAACCTCATGCTCAACAACTCTGCACTGTACATTCTCTGCATCTTCCATGCTCATAACCTGGGCTCAAGTATTTGCTGAGCTTCTCTATACATGCTGCTGCACTGTTTTCATGTGTATCTTGAGAGAGAGGAGATCACAGAATTGAATATGTAGTACAATTTTACTATTGCCTGTAAAGTATGCTGTTTATTATGACTTTTTAATGCTGTGTTTTTCCTTCTGTCTTGTAGCTGGATGAAGGTACACCTCCAGATCCGAAAGGAACTTTTGTTGATTATCAGACCACTGTGGTGAAATATTCTAAAGCCGTTGCTGTTACAGCACAGGAAATGGTAAGAAATTACCGGAACAGCATCCAAACTCTGTGTACATAAGAAACGTGGAATTACTTGCACAGTGTTGAGACACTCTTGATCATCTGATTTTCTATAATCTTATATCTTTTGGGGTAATGGAGCAAAAGGAGTGATAGTTTTGTCGATTTAACTCTTGCATCTTAGTAGTGTGTTCATAGAGGGGTCCTCTTCAGGAGGAGCACTGGATTGTATTGTGGCTCTTCTGCACCAAAGCTCTTTATTTGGCTCATTTTCGAGGAGAAATACAAGGAAAACCACATGCTTTTTCATCCGCCCATTTAACTGGGCTGAAATGCCACCTTTTGTTTATCAATGACTTCAGGATATTCTTTCACACTTATCATTTCATGTAGGCAGTGAAATAACATCAGTGTTTTCAGAACCCTGTAATGCTTAATGAATGAATGCAGATCAGTGTCCCACACTGTCCTTTTCTTTCCTTTCTGTGACTCACCT
>WAAG01059130.1:4796-14829 GCA_013390105.1 Tichodroma muraria | reverse complement strand
AAATGTACTTTTAGCAGACCTGAGAATTTTACTCAGGGAAGCAGATAATGGCAACCACTTTCCTACCTCTAAGACAGCATTTAGACAAGAGAAAACTTTCACCATGTAAAGGGGGAAAGATAAAAGATACTAAAAATAAATGTAGCTACGGGTTACAGGGTTAAAAGCCTGGTTGCTTGCTAAATGTCCTTTTCCTCCCATATAAAAAGCAAGAACCCCTCCAGAAAACATTTTCAAGGGCACATGCTCCTCCAACTGAGTCCGTCAGAGGAAAGAGGAGCACAGGCCTCTGAAGGAAAATCTGAAAATCTCACCTCAAAACCCCCCGTACCTAAACCTCAACTTGTGACTCTTCACTGGCCCACGACCCAGAAAGGTCAGCCTGCTCATGCAGCTCCCTTTATTCTGAACCTAAACCACGAAATAGCTGAGGAGAATTACTTCAGGCAGCAAGGTTAATCAATGTATCTATCCATCTTGTCAAGTGCAGCAACAGTTGTTTCAGCGCCTGTGCTCAAAGTCAATGCCCGCCAGCCCTGATTAAGCTGTGCTTGGCTTCTGATAAACCTGCAAAATTCCAGGTGAGGAAGTGCTAGGCTCCAAGTCACACAGGCTGACACAGAGCTGGGCCAGCAGAGCCAGGGAGTTGGGTCCTCTCCTCATCAGCAGCACAGAGAATTCATTCAGGAGAGGATTTGAGCATCAGAGAACGAGTTCATCAGAGAACTGTTCAAATACCCTTATGACACTTCCTCTCTAATCACTGGAGGGAAACAAAGCTCATCCGAGGGGCAGGCTGGAGATGAAGCATAACTTAGTGCTGCTCTAACTCCACCATCTAGGAAGTGAGATTTCTCCTTCATTGGGATATCTATGCTTCACAGGAAGAATTGGTGCCTGTTACTCCGTGACTCCCAAAAATGGGAAGTCAAATCTAGAATGATTAAGATGTCAAAATATTTTTTCACCTTCCTCTTGTTACAGTGCCCTGTTTAAAAAACCCCACAGTATTCAAAGATAGTTAATCTGAGGTTCTTTCTCTCTTAGTGGCACAAATGAAATTTGTGTTTATTAAAGAGCTAAAACTTCCATGTGAAATAAAAATCTAGTTAATGTCATAATTTTATTTCAGGTACATATATTTCCTTCGTAATGAATTTTACAAGTCTACAGCTGCTAATACTGCAAGGATTCATGCTTCACACGAGGATACATCAGAACACACATTAAGAGCCCTGGAAACTTTTTCTTGTGCCTTTTTCTGCCCACCTCATTCAACAAGTTCTGTAAAACAAATTAAGACATGCAGATTGCTCCCCTCCTCTTTCTAAATGAGATTTTAGAGCATTAAGAAAAGAAAAAGTAAAAAATACTTTATGTTTTTGCAGGGTGTGTCTCTGGGTACAGGTTCGTATTGTACTGTGGAGCTCAGAGGTGCAACAGATGGATTAATCTATTCAAACTCCCTGTATTACAGGAGTACCAGAAAAGACTTTGGAAAGAAATAAATTACTTCAAAGCTCTTTTTTTTAAAAAAAAAAAAAAGTTTATTTCCCAAGATTTACTAAATTCAGGGAAACAAAATAAAATTACTGCTTAACATCTCAGGGGAAAAAAAATGATCATGCTAGAGCCACATGACAAGCCCAAAAAACTCTTCCATGCAGCCAAAATGTAGTTATCCAGGACCTAAAAAAATATTTTTCCCACTGGCAGAGAAAAGTCTTGGGGTCTCAAACATCCTTTTAAAAATGGGCAGACACAAAAATATGTATTTCACACTCTAGGTAGCACCTGCGTGTCCGGCCTATCCTCCTGTGCTTGGGTTTATGCCGCACGCCATGGGAAGGGGCAGTATTAATTATGTTAATCATTTCACCATTTTCAGCGTTAAAGTGAAGAGATGACACATTTTTAGGGAAGTTTTAAACTAACACAACACTTCAACAGCGCCATCTTTTGGAAACTGCGATGTATTTCTGCTCAACAGGCAAGATACTGTCTCTCACCAGAATGAAAAAATGCCAATTCTTTTTACTGACTTAAAATATCCACATGACCTTTTGCCCCTCACAAGAGTCCAGATACTTTGTGGCAATATGACCTGCATGTTAAAGGTTTTGATTTGATTTCTTTGAACCTGGACAAAATGATAAAGAAAATCCTTCAGTGTCAAAATACCAATTTTTTTAATACTTTGTGATGGGCAGTGATAGTAGTTCAAGCACTCCCTCTGCCCCCCTCTAAGTAAACTTTGCTCCTGTGGAGAAACACTGCAGCTCAGAACAACAGGAGAATCATGAAAATCAACTGCCTTTTTCAATACTAAATTGAATTATAAATAAAAGGAGACACATGCATCAAAACCCCCTCACCTAAACAACCAAAACACACAAATCCAAAAAAAACCACAACCCAGTCTATTCTTTTCTACCCTAGACAAAATTTGTTCTGAAAATCCTGATAAGCCAACATTTCTACTGCAAATAATTCTAAATTACTCTAAAGTAAAGACCAAACAAACAGCTAGAATTATTGATCTTTCTCCTTTAATGCATGGCAACTTCTGGAATACTCATCCTGCTGTAACAGGGATACGAGACAGCCCAGAAGGGAAAAGAAAGATCTTTGAGGCCCATGGAAGAGAACTTTAGGGTTAGTGGCTATACTCACAGCTCATAAAACACACAGAGAAAGGAGTGAAGGTGGAATTAAAGCAAAATTTGTGCCTGAATTCAAATATGTGGTCCCAAAAAGCTGCTGAGTAGCTTATTTGTTTAGTCATGCAGTTATTTATATATTCAATAAACCTGGCTTTGCAACATCTCCGAAGGAACTTGATCCATAAGTTATTCACAGGGTGCTGCCACACTTAAAATCAGAAAACATTTATTTTACCATCTTTGATGGAACACCTGGAGCCACAGCAGTGGCCACAGCACTCTGTGAAAGAATTTCAACCAACCATATAAAACCTCCAACAACCCAATCAGAATTGTTTAGGGGAATGGCACAGCACAAACACACACAAAATATTCAGCTTTTGTAAGGTAGAAAGTGGCTAAAGAACCCCATCACCCACACAACCCACAGCAGATTTGTTGGTCCAACAGTTGGAATTCTCAAAAATTCCCAGTGAAGCTAATTGAGAAGATGGTTTTGGACAATGAAAGGATTAACTGGGCAGCTACAGAGGAGCAAAAGAAAAAAATCCAGGGGAAAGAGCTGAAGATGTAACGAAGCAATTCCCAGCACAATTTACTCCACACAGCAGAAATGGTACAGTGGTGACATACGCTAAATATACGATTTTATATTTATTAACACAATTTTTGCCTCAACTCTGTAAACACAAAAAAGCCCAGCTAAGAGCACACAATTCCTCTCCTGTGGAAAACTCCACAATTCAGTGAAAATACAGAGATGCTTAATTACTCAGAGAAGCTGCACTTAGAAGAGTTCCAGTAGTCTGAATGCCTTTGCTGACTTTTCTGAACTGTATTCAGTTGGATTTCTTTTCTGCTGAGCCCTAACACAAGTTCCTTTCAGCAGCAGAAACCAGTCTAAGAATAATTACAACATCCATAACAGTTTAACCACTACGTAATTGGGCATTCAAGCTTAGCCCAGAATTTAATTTCTCTCTGAGAACTGGTAACATTGGTAAATTTGCTTTTGGGAACCATTGTATTTTGTGTTTGCATTTACATCAGGAAATGAGTATTCCTTTTATTTTTTTTTTACTTTGCAATTTGTTTTCTGTGTGAACACTCCAAATAATAACAAGATTTGCAGTGTGTTCCTGGATTAGAGCACTCAGCAGGGATGCTTTGGTTTGGGTACGAGCAATCATTACAATCTCAATTTCCTTCAAATCAGTGGTGCCCTCATTGCTCAGAACATTTGCTGTTCAGCATTTATATCACTTATTTACATTTCAGATTTATGCAGGCTGCAGGAAGAAGATTGTTGCATCAGTTTCTTCCAAATCTTCATTCTCTGAAGTCTCCATGTACTTAATTAATTACACTGCACTGCAAACCCTACTTTTCCTTCCTTAACTTCCCTCTTTGATGACCCCAGCTTCCTCCAAAGCAGATCCATAAAAACAAATTAAAGGTGAAGCATTTCCTTACTTAAGGAGGGAGTCTCCAATTTTAGGCTGTTGCTCGACAGAAATAAAAATAGAACTAACTCCATTTTGCGTTTAATTCTTCTCATTTTTATGTTACACCTGATCTTCCTGCTAAACTGAAATAATGCTTGGTGTCCCTCAAGGTTCACCTTCAAATCACAGGATGGTTTGGGCCGGAAGGGACCTAATGATCATCCATTTCCAACCCCCTGCCATGGGCAGGGACACCTTCCACTAGCCCAGGCTGCTCCAAGCCCTGTCCAACCTGGCCTTGGGCACTTCCAGGGATCCAGGGGCAGCCACAGCTTCTCTGGGCACCGTGTGCCAGGGCTTGCCCACTCTCACAGGGAACAATTTTTTCCTATTATCCCATCCAAACCCACTCCCTCAGTCTGAAGCCATTCCCCGTGTCCTGTCACTCCATGCTCCTGTAATGTATTTTGTACACTACTCTCAATAAAACTGCTGGCATTCAGCCTTACACTTGTTTTGGTTTGGAGACACAGGAACCAAGGTCGGGAACACCTGGGAGCAGGAAGCAGCAGGTAACCTGAATCAACGAACCAGGGAGAGCCCTGCACGAGCTGGCTCGTGTAAAAGGCAGTACAGCTGGATCCATGGAGGCTCAGCCCTCCTGAGTGTTACTGAAGTACTGCAGAAGGGATTCAAACTCAACTTTTTATTTATAATTATGCACTCTAGTCGTAAAACAGACGCTCGAATAGGGAAGCATTCCAGAATTTTAGCTCTAATGCACTTGTCATGAACCATTCAGCCTTCTCTGATCTTGCTTTATCATTTCCTTTTTCCCCTTTCACGTGGGATCTCAGGTGTCTTTCGAACTGGGATTTCATTCTAAAGTGATCAGGTAAAAAGAACAATAACCAGCCAGTGGACAGCTATGCTTCAAATATTTTACCCAACAACCCAATAACCCAATCAATATCCCTTACATCCTCTACCAATAACCCTTTAATCCAATAACCCCTACCAACCCTAAATCTTGAAAGTAACCATCCTTTTACTACAATTTATATAGCAAAAGTATTTTGTCTTCGCAAATTCTTGTTACTGTTGCTAAAGCAAAGAATATTTTCAACAGAAAGTTCTTTCTCTATTCGGGAATAATTCAATTAAATCTGATTTGGGCTGACAGGAATGTATTTTTTTTTTTAAAACAAGCTTTCTGCTGTCATGAGTTCTCCAGGATTACAATGTGGAATGATTTATGCAAATTCTCAAAATTTCTCTGCATGATGTATGCTTCCTTTTGCTACGGGTTCACAAATTGGATTTTCTATGTCAGATATTGAAAAGGGAAAACTGAAACAGGTCAGTGTTTTAAATGTGATTGATCTCTTCAAAGGAAATGGATGACATGATGCATTACTGCAATAAGATCCTCATATTTCTGTTATAAATCACAGGCTTCTGCCAGGCCTTTCTCAACTGGAAGTCTTGCAAAACCATCTTGAACTGCAATGGGAACTTTGCATAAATTTTTTTTTTTTTTTTTAATAATATGCTATTTTTCCCTCAATTTGCTTTGACAGATGGACTTCAGGCATGACTGTTACTCCACAAATAACATTCAAGTTTAGAAGGTTTTATTGAAAAGTCACTTTTTTTTTTCCCCCCCCATGAGAAAAACTGTGCAGTTTGAAATGCTTCACAAATGCCAGCCCATGGCTGGTAGCATTAAAATGTGTAATACATGACAGCCTGGCTTTGGATTATTGGGGGGGTATTCTCAAAAACAAACAATCCTCTCTTTCCCCCACCAAACCTCACATTCTTTTACTTTTTTACCCTGTCAGTTAGGACTGGGAGCCTTTCTGTGCTACAAACAATCAATATGGAATATATCTAAACCCATTTGAGCTGTGTCCACCTAAAATATTTTGATTTTACACCAGACCGTTGTGAGTCATCTGCAAATGGACATTTCTGTGAATGAGTCAAGAGGACCAAGGCCTCACTGCTGATATCACCCACACAGATTTCCACATCCTCATTATCTCAGACCCACTGGTTATTCTAAACATCACAACCACATGTTCCTGACATTATCTTCAGAGAGGGAATCCTGAGTTTGTTTATTAAATCTTGCCCCCATGTAATTTCTATTAATTACAGGAAGTTCCCTTAACTTTTGCACTTCTCACCTTAGGAGCTGGAATTGCAGGGAGGACAACTCTTTCCTTTGCATGAGCCTGAGCACAGCTTGCTGAGGGTCAGCAGAGAAGAGCCAACTTCTGTCATTCGAACAAGGAGCATCAACCAGTACCTAAACGATTAATAAAATAAAATCTAAAAAATCTCAACAGTCACTTTTTGAACACCATGTGCCGAAGTACATGCAATTTTCTTTTTGCAAATATTAAGAAAATTTTATTTTCCATTTTGGGGGTGAAATGATCCCATTACTATTTTTAGATGGTTTTATGGGATTAACAGTTGGGGAAAATAAAAAAAATTAGTGCTCTGAAAGTAAGTTCTACAGAGTAGCTCCCTCTTGGTCTCCTCCCCTTCCTAATTACACATCATGCAAAGATTATAGCTACAAGGTCTTCAGAATTCACTCCCAAGGCTGAATGGGCAACATCATCCAACACAGGAATAAATGCACAACAAGCTTCATAAAGTGTTTCCCAAGGCTCTACAAATCCTGTACATGACTCTATTCCTCTTGACAGGTCAGGTATTTTTGGGGGGGCCAGGAAAAAAAAAAAAAAGAAAATTGACAAGACAGCAGCACGGAAGGAGAAGAATCAGAATGCAGAAATATAATATGCCAATAATAATGTTACCTTATCATAAAATTCAGGCTGAAGATCTCCAATCTGTCTGCCATCCAGTTTAGAGACCCTTATCAAGTTAATCAAAGGATCTGGGATGAAGGATTCTATTGTCTGCTCCAACCATCTTGACCTCAAATCATCATATTCATTACAGTGAAAATGACCTTAGAAAATTAGGGAAAAAACAGACAAACAAACAAAAAGAAGTAAACACCCAAAAAGAAGTCTTTATAATTTTTTTTTCTCTTCTGTTTTTACAAATATAAGGAGTCAGACCTATTTTGGAAGTTCTACTGCATTGCCATGACTGCCATGAAGTTGTGCCTGTGTTATTGCACTTTTTAGAATACTACTGAATTTTTATAAACCTAAATAAATTTCAACATGCTCCTACAGAGCAAACCCTAAATATTTACTAGCAAATCCTTCTGTAGCAATAGACTTCCACAGTAAAACAAACTTTAATCATGACCCATATCCAATGAGTGAGTGCCTTCCTGGGCTCCTTGAGCCACCATCTAAATGAAGTGCATGTCCCACATTATTAAATTGCCTAAAGCACCAATTTTGTGTATCTTAAGGTACATCTAAGCATTCACTGAGGTATATTAAGAATCAAATTCTTCACATCTTCCGTTCTCAGCAAGTTTGGTGTCTTCAGAAGCAGAGAGAAGGTAAAGTGTTGGGGTTTTTCCCTAAACCTTCTGAAAGGATAATTCCTATTTACTATTCTAATTTACTTGGTTAGCATCATCTCATTCCTCTAGGAGAGGGAGGGAAACCAGCTGCAATCAGCTGGTGCAGGTGGTTATAGTAATGGTCTCATCAGCAGGACCATAAGGTGCTGTGAACAGTTTGAAACAATTATTACAGTTACTAAACAAGCCAGCAAATAAACTTGGAAACAGCAATCCCAGCTTGCTTTAACTCCTTGGCCCAAGCTGCTGCTTGCTGCTGCCTTCTAAACACTCTGATCATCTCAGAATCCTTCTCCAACCAACTCCTTACCATAAGCCTTCTCCCTTTGTCCAGATCTTGCACATTTCATTTCTTATGCTCTGTTTTACATCAGCTCACTTAAATCTACCTGTAATACTTGCACAGCACTGACAAAAAAGGCAGAAGAGGTGAAAAAAAAAAAAGTAAAAAAGGACAAGTATTCAAAGACTGCAGATTACTTACATCCCTGTGCCAACAAATCGGCATGGCTTTAAGTAACTTCTGGAGAAGTAACAACGGAGAAAAAATGCACAGAGCTACCCCACTTCTGCCTGTCACTCTGCAGTAACCTACGTTAAAGTAAGAACTGCATTTTTAATCCTCTTTCAGGCAAACAAGATTTCATAAAATCCTTATTAAACAGCATGGAACTAGGTGGAATATGAATTGCTGTTGATTTTTTCTTCCTCCACCAGCGCCTGGCTCCATTACCTGGACAGGCACACTGCAGGATAGCTACAGATTTGCCCCCTGGTGCAGCACAGAGATCCAGAACATCTTCCCCATCCTTCACCTCCAAGGCCAGCACGGGCAGCAGCGAGGCAGCATTGAGCAGGTAATACTCCTTCAGTCTGCCAGGCTGGTGTTTCTGTGCAGGGAATCTGCCAGGAGCCCTCCTGGTGTAACACCTGAAGGCTGCTGGGAGGTAGGGCAGAGCTGCTGGGAAGGCAGGATGATATCCCTGCTCAGCCAGGCTGCTCTCCAGGCCGGGGCTCCGGCTGAACCTGTTCAGCAGCAGGGCGTGCTGCCAGCACCACGGCGAGGTCAGCACGTCTCTAGGGTGAAAAAAAGGAAAAGCCATTCAGTAACCCATCAAATAAAACAGCTGAGGAAGCCTTTACTTACAATCTCACCGTTGGATAATTCTGGCGTAATCAGAAATTAATCATTTTGGTTAGAAAAGTACGCAGGAAAATAACTTTAATAGGAAATCAAGCCACTGTGTTTTTTCTAATTATTGCATTTAATATACCAATTTCCTCTGAAACAAGACATTCTCCATTTTTCTTATTTTACGTAGAAGATATATATCTGATGAAGCACAACGCTCTTTCCGACTATAAAGTACTTCCCTAGGGATAAAGAACTGTAATATTAGCTGTAAACAACAAAAATAATCACACACACATTGGTTTTACAATGCTCATTCCAGCCAACACTAAAATGCTGTTTTCACAAGTGCTCTTATTTACATTTTATGTTCTGCAAACGCTGGGCCAGTAAAACTTAAACCAATAGATATTTTTGGAAGACAAACAGCAGTAGTATGTGATAGAAACATACTTGTTTGTATTTCAGTTTGCTCTTTCAGGCCTTTCTCACATGGATTTCCCTCCTTTCTGTTTGAATTCCTATTAGTAACTTTTCATTTAATCTCAAAAAAAAGAAAAAATTCCTCAGGAGTATTCACTGCCTAAAGCAGAAAAATGCGCTGATCCAATCAAAGAGTTCTGAAGCTGACTCAATTAAACTAACGCTATGCATCTATGCTTTTTGTTTTTTAATAATGTTCTTTAGCAGCTGTGTGATCAAGACCCAAATTAAGCGACAGCCTTTGCCATACGTGTCATTACCAATTCAATTCCTTATCTCTCCCCTTCCTTCCATCTCCCCAAAGCCACAGACCTGACACTGTTCCATGCATCTCCCAGTTCTGCCGTGTACTGCTTCTCAAAGTGATCCAGAACCACCTGACAGATCTGCTTCTGGAGCTTCCCTTTTGTCTTCTTTTCCAGCTTCAGAGAAAGGAAGAAAAAAGAAAAGTAGTAAAGCCAAATTAAACCCTCTCTAGTTCTCACTAGAATTAGTAAGAAACACTTTACTAATCACATCAGCTTGGTAACAGTGATACTAGAATGCTCAAATACTAAGACCACATCTTTATGTGATCAAGACGTAATAGACACTTCAGAGAGCAAAGGACCCTTCCTCCCTGCTCGCCTGGTTAATAAATACCCCTCCATGTCCACTGTGCTGACAACCCAGTGGTTCCAGGGACTCTGAGGGAGTTTAACCTACGAAAGGAAGGCGAAGAGCTTTGTGTTTCTAAGCAAACCCGGCGGTAAACGCTGAATTTCCCCCCCTAGGGCACGCAGCC
>WAAG01059119.1:5818-35228 GCA_013390105.1 Tichodroma muraria | reverse complement strand
CATCTTAAACAAGCAAGAGAAGACATGGCAGAAACAGCTGAAGAAGATTCTGATATTCCAGCTGTTGTTCCTTTATCTGAATATGAAGCAGCAGAACAGGAGAAAATGGAAGCCCAACGAGCGAAAGATGCTGAAGCGATGAGAGAAGGAACCTCAGAAGAAGAGAGAGCAGAAAAGTTAGACGAGACCTTGAGGATGGAGCAAGGATCTGAAGGGCTGGTACATGCAGTTGCTGTTACCGTTGTGGAAGAGGAAAGGGCAGTGACCAGTATTGAGGAAAGGTCACCATCATGGATATCTGCTGCTCTGACTGAGTGCATTGAGCAGGAAAGAGAAGAGGAAGAGAAAGAAACTCGAAAAACAGCTGAACTGGGTGTTACTCTGGGGGATGCTGTGGTAGCTGCTAAGACAGTGCCAGAGACTAGAAAGGATGTAAGTGATGACACCACGGCAAGTGAGCTGGAGCTAACCTCCGAAGCAGTGACTGCTCTGGAGACAGCAGAACCTTCCTGTGCTGAAGAAACAATGGAAGTGTCCCTTGCTGAGGAGACAACTGAGATGGTTTCCGCTGTTTCACAGTTGTTAGAAACCCCAGATACTACAGAGGAAGCTACACCAGTTCAAGAAGTAGAGGCCACTGAACAAAATTTGAAAGAATTGGACAAACAGACGCAAAAAGTTCTTCATGAAGTTGCTGAAAGAGTAAAGTTAGATGTAACACAGTTGGTTAGTGAAAGAGCTGTGACAGAAACTATAATTACAACAGTACAGGGACTTGAGTCAGAAGTGAAAGGTGATGCTAAAGATGGTAACGTCCTAGGCCAGGAAACTGTTCTGCTTGAACAGTCCTTGGAAAAAGAACACAAAGAGAATGGTTCCCAGCCCCAGCAAAGTGCAGGGAGCATTCAGGGCCAAAACGGAGTTGAAGAGAGTGTTTTACCTGAAGGTTCAGAGGGAAGTGAAGTACCTTCTGTGATGGAAGAAAGTATGGAAGGATGTCAAGGATCTATAGAAGACCATAAAGAAGTAAATGAAGTGCAGAGGACAACAGAGGAAACTTTACCACATGACAAAGAGTTTCACAGCATCAAAGCCATCACTCCCAAGGAAGAGCTATTTACAAAGCAGGAGCCTTCAGCACAAGAGAAACTGCCCGTAACAGAGTTGACACTGGATGAGACAAGAGATGAATGTGCTCCAGAAGGAAAGCCTGCAGTAAGTATTGCATATAACCCAAAGGCTGATTTGTCAATGAAAAAATCAGCAAGCGTTAGATACTCTGCCTCGTTTAGAACCAGGTTCTAAAATGTATATTACTTTCAAGGACCTTTCTTGTTCAGCCTGAGACAACTGAAGTTTATTTCCAGTGAGAGACACACAGATGTCTAGACGCAGCAGGCACTGAAGCTTGTGTGCAGGGTGGGTGGATGCAGTGCCTACAGAAACAGAGTGGGAGATGATGTGCATAGATGCAGAGGTACTGAAATGATTGCCATTAGGGCTCCTGCACTGCACAAAGTGACTGAAGATGATACATGAACACTTGAGATACAGATGTCATCCATGTGACACCATACACAATGGATGGTATCTTCAGTTGTAGGTAGAAATACAGGTGAAGCTGAGGTACCTCTGCGAAGGGAGGACATGAAACAACACCACTGTCTACAGCTTTAAATGCTCTAGCTACTGTGGCTGGCACATTCCTATCTTCTTCCCTACCTCCTCATGTTCTGACAATCTTTGTTTCAAGTGCTTCTAGTTGTCCCATTCTCTAATTAATTCTAAGGCTGCCTTTTGTTTAATGAGCTACACATCCTCAGAAACAACGCAAGCTGGGATCTTGGTGAGCTACTAATCTCCCTGTCATCACCTTGTGCTCTTCTCATAACTCTTGTCCTTTTGAGTGTTGCAGTTTTTCACCTAGAACATTGCTGGTCACTCCCTGCTTGTACCCTTTTTCACAGATCTGTTGTAATTCTCCACAGGTTCAGGATAAGACAGAGGATGAAACCTCACCCCTGGGGCTTACTGCTGAAAAGCC
This sequence comes from Tichodroma muraria, assembly GCA_013390105.1. Classification (NCBI taxonomy): domain Eukaryota; kingdom Metazoa; phylum Chordata; class Aves; order Passeriformes; family Sittidae; genus Tichodroma; species Tichodroma muraria. The sequence goes on along the minus strand of WAAG01059119.1, from coordinate 33,184 downwards.
TGTGCAGCTTGAAGGAGAGAGCAGAATGCTCACTGTGGGACCAGAGTGTGCAGAAGCAGTTGTCACTCTGGTCCCTGTTAAAACTGAAAAACAAGATGGAATTCCTGACTTAGAAGAGCAAGTTTGTTCTAAAGGAGGTCCTAGCAGGACACCTGCCATGATAGAGGAAGATGATGCTGTGCTTAATGGGGTAAAAAGCACAGAAGTCACTGTTCCTGAGGCTCTACTGCAAAGCAAGGGAAAAACCTCTGCCCTTCCTTCAGAAACAGTTGGCTCAGAAGCAGGTGCTGAGCAGAGTGTGAGCGATGGGGACATTGCAGTAAAAGATTCTGTGCCTGTCCTAGAGCCACAATGCAGAGACAAAAAACCTGAAATCCCCTCCAAGAGTGATGAAGCCAAAGGTGGCAAAGTGGGAGGTGCTGTGCTCAAATCTGAAACATGGCTGGAGAGCACTTCCATTGTTGCTGAGGCTTCCGTGCAGATTGAAGCAGATGGGGCATCTAATTCAGCATCAGAATGCCCAGAGATTGTTGAAAATGGAAGTGCTGTTATCGCTGATATAAGTCCTAAGAAATGCGAAACACCCAGGAGTGTAGCTGGAGAAGAGACTGTGGGAAAAGGACAAGAACTTGTAGAAACCTTGAACTGTCAAGACTTCCAGAAAGAAGATAAGAAAAATGAGCAATTGCTGGAAGGAGCCAAAGAAGTATTTGAATGTGGAAAACAGGAAGCTGTGAGACGTGATGAATGTTCAACTGCTGTCCAGCAAGAGGAAGGCTCTGACTCAGCCTTTCCACAAGCTGAAAGCTTGGGGACTCTGAAAACACCTGTGGCTCCAGCAGCTGCAGCAGGTGGAGAGCATGTCGTGGCAGAAACTGCGGCACGCGCAGAGATGACAGCCAAAACTGTACAGGCCTTGGCAACCACACCAGAACAAATGGCTTCTGAAGAGGTCCCAGTTTCTAATGCTGACTGTTTGGGCTGTGGGACTGTAGAGCTTGGTAGTGTGGAGGCACCCAAGCCTAGAGTAATTTGTGCTTCCATGAACGGAGTATCAGAGGAGCAAGAGCAGCCCCAGAGCACAGGGCAGGCTGAGGACAATGGTATTCCTTCCAGTCACAGTCTGTCTCCCAGCCACCCGGAATTTCAGAAGCACGTCGTTCAGTCTGTGATCATAGAGTCCCAGAGCACTAAAATTGTATTGAATGCCATCCAGTCAGCTGTTCACAAACTTGCAGAAACAGAAGAGTTGGCTGCCCTTGAGTCAGAGCAGAGCATTAAGTCCACAGGGAAAAGCCCATCAGATACAATTGTACCTGAACTTCTGGGAAGTACGCAGGTAGATCAACAGCTTCCAGTAAAAGAGGAAGAGATACAAAGTAAAGAACAAGAGCTCAAGCAACCAGGAATTGTGGAAACTGCTACCTTAACTGAGTCTGCAGAAATTCATGCAACTGTGGAGACAACGAAGGACATGCCTTTAACTTCTGAGAATTCTTTAACTATCGTGACAAGCCCTGAAGACATTTCAAGGGGAAGTGTGAGACTTCAGAAATCAACCCTAGAACAAAGTACTTCAGAAGATTCAACCAAAGACACCCTAGACATACACACACCAAAATTAAGGCAAAAAGAGGTTGAGTACATTATGGAAATATCAGACCAACATACAGGACAGCAAACATGCAGAGAAAGTCAAGAAGAGCCATATCACCCACCGGTGGAAGATGGGAAAACACAAATGTGGGAGGATGACAGTTGTCAAGAAGGAACATCTTGTGATAGACAAAGTCAGAACTCAGTAGCTCTGACGCCTTGAATGTAAGTAGCATTTTTAGCCAGTAATTTATTTATTTTTCTAAGATAGTTGTGAGGATCTCTAAACTGTTCTCTCTAATGTGTTGTGGTGTTTTGCTTTGTTTTTAATTACTTTGCTGAAGGGCTGCCCTCACTTCAGTGGCCTTGGACTTGGCCTATATTTTGGTATGGTATTTCTGAGAGGTAGTAAATGTATTTTCCAGTTTTCCTAGGTAGGAACTCCTAGGAGTTTTTTAACATATTTACTGCTTAAATATGACATATTTAATGTAGGCAATTTAATATGCAAACACGCTCTCTAACAAAGCTCTTTTTAAAATCCTAAGTGATGTGAGTATTGCCTTCCATGCTAAACCTGGAGTGCCTCACGTATAAAGCTCTTTGCACTTCAGAGGAATTTGAATCAGAAATTAAAAGTGTAATCTCTCCCTAGGATATATACTGCACTTGCTTCACTAAGTCATAAGATCTTTATCTCTGAGAACTGCTTGGGAAAATAACATACTCTTTAGAAAGTAAGTTGTCATTACTAAAGCTTTTGTATTTCATCTTTCTTTCAGATGTGCTAAACATCCATGTGGCATTTGGAGAGATGCCAGTCCTAGAGAACAACTGACAATCCTGCTACAGAACCAGGAGCTTTATTCACTACCCTTTATTCTTGGATGTTAACATCTGTTCTTTTGAAGACCTCGCCTTGCCATTTTTGTTAAAAAAACAATGCCTTTAATATTGGCTGTATCCATACCTGTGTTCCGTTTGAAGGTCTCTGCCCAGAATAATCCATTAAGACTGGAGATGCACCACTGAGTGACTGGGCAGACCACTAGAATGTTTGCCATGATTATTACTGTCACCTCATTTAATGTGTGTCCTGTCTGTCCAATCTCCTTGAATCCTTTCACTTGTCCCTGAGTCTCCCTCCCTTCTTCAGCCGTCTCCCTTACCCCTCACATTTTTCCTAGCTGCCTTGATCTGACCTGTGAGTGGCCGTAGGTGCTGCTCAGCTTCTGTGTGAGGGGGAAGAGGAGGGCTGACTGATAAGAGCACGTGAGACTTCTGGATGTGTCTTGTCAAGTAGCAGGAACTGGATCACGCACAAATTGTCGAGCAAGGTGCTCAAATTTGCTGCCTTTTGGTCCCATTCAGGTATCTCTGTCCATCTTTCAGTTGTATTTGTGCGGGCCTGATTTAGTCAGAAATTATTTCTACAGTGTAGCTTGAAAGGAGATGGAAAATACCCTTCCTCTGTTGTTCCAGACTTCAGGTCTCAGGACTGGACTGTAATGTATTGAATATTTATATGTATGTCTTAAACCCAGTTCTGATTTTAATGTAGAGCAATGATACTTCTGTACTGTTTAGGCATTCCCTTAAATGAATATTGTAGAGTAGCCTGGAGAGGAAGTTGATAACTATTGGAGCAGAAATTGATAACATGTAGTTTCCTATTTATTGATCCAGGTTTTTCCCCCTGTAAAATCTCTCAAAATTTGGCTGTCTTGCTTTGAATATTTATATGTATATCCTAAACCCAGTTCTGATTTTAATGTAGAACTATGATATTTCTAATGACAAAAGGAGAGCCCTGACCTGACCCACTGCTCACTTCTACTTGCAGCCCTCCCTGGTTTCTCAGAACCTTCCAGACACCACTGTTTCACTGTCACTTTGTTCTTGTGCCACTGCCTTTGTATCTTGCCCCTCTCATTCCAAGCTCTGCTAATTCCTGGTCACTGCCCCATCCAACCTGAAGCCTTTTCCTGCCCTATAATGTCTAACATCTTTCTGCATACACACTTCCTCCTTTTCCAACCCCTCCCTGAACTCTTTTCCCACCACACCATTTTATGAAATTCTCCCCACTCCTCACAATTCTCTGTCTTTTCTGAGGCAGGAGTAGGAAAGAGGAAAAAAAGGACTTGGTAATGAGTTCTGCCTTGGTCTTTGGGGTACTGAGGTCTTAAAAAGCTTTGTGAAAGGTGGATTGGACTGACAACAGCTGAGACCAGAATGGGCAGGGTGATATAAAGATACTTAGAAGCCCCAAGACTGAGAGTCCTGGGATGTTCTGTCCCCAGCAGGAATCGGTCCTCTCCTTTGTTGTTTACGTTAAAATCGAACAAGGGGTACAAGTCAGTACTTTCAGCTCTGATTTCCAAAGTGGAGGTTACAGATCACACGTTGTGAAACCAATGCCCATCAAGTTGAACAATACCTGTATAGTAATTTATTTTAAAATCAGCTTTTGTGTACAAATACTCTTGTTATGGCAGGTGCTGGCCTCTCCTTGAAGGCTGCACGTCCAGCAAGCGATGTGACTGATTGCACTGGTGTGATTTCACCATCTGGTGCTGCCCTGCGTGGAAGCATCAAAAGATTTTTCCTTACCTCAGAGCAAATGATATAAATATTTAAAGCCAAACAATATGGTTTCAAACAATCCAGTCTATCTCTGTCCATTGTTAGGCAGCTTTCCCCCTTAGCTTTGGGCAATTCCAAAAACCTTAAGTTGATTTCCACACGTTTAGGTTGGCTTGCAAGGTAATGATGCTCTTAATAACACCTCACAAGTGCAAACTTGGCTGAATTTGTACAAACTGTATACCTATATACCTTAAGCCATATTGCAATAACTGCAGCAGGTAAAACAATAACAAAAGCATGACCTGTGTAATCCTGATTCTTACGTTTGTAGCTCCAAAGCTGTTAATAATATGTAAAGTTACTTCTTGTCTGAACCTCATTTAAATAAAGCTAGCTTTACCACAATGTAAATTGTCTGTTGGTAGTAATTGGGCAGGCAAGGGCTTTTTAACTTGCCTGTTTTCTCCATTAATCCAGGGCCTAGGTAAGCAATGCAACAAACGTAACTATAAAACAAATACAAAAGCTTCTTTTTATGACTGACAGCTAAAAAAACTGCTGCGCCCAAACCCAAGCTAATGGTGCAGGGAGCATGTCTCCACAAAAAGATACTACTTTGTTCCAGTGTATTGCTTTGGCCTCTGAAACTCTCCTTGAGACTGTGACTTCTGGCTTGTGCTTAAAAGCTTGAAGCTTTCTCTAATCCAATGTATTGGGTTACCAAATTTGATTTTGTGTTTTTAAGGTAGATTTTCATTGATTAAATAAAATGCAACTACAAATTTGTTCTAACCTGTGTATGTGGTGAGTTTTTTTTCACCTTGCTTAGTGTAAATTATTTTCTGATGGTTGCTTCATCTTCAGAGAGTTAGATTTGCTCCTTAGAATTCACATTCAGGTTTTGATGTGAATTAAAGAAGCTAATTACAGAATTAAACTATGATTTGGCTCTAAGTTTCAATAAAATATGCAATATTTCAGAAGGAGTAGGAATAGGGAGCTCCAGAAGACTGAAATACTTTTATTAAAATCAAGATAGAAGACATTATTTGGTGAGCCAGAATGAAAAATTAGTAAATCATATGCCTTGCTGGTGTGACTGAAGTATAGAAAACTCCAACAAAGCAACAACATAAATGTCCACAAAGCCTTTGTTATAGATTAGCAGATTCAGGGTCTTGGGCCCATAACTGGTATCTTCTGGGCTCTCCCACTTCTGCTTAGGGAGAGTATACTCATGGCACCAAAAATCTGGATGTGCTGGTTATTTATGTTAGCAGACCTTGGGCTTCAGACAGGAAGTTTTCCAGCTGTTCATGTTCTGTGGCTGAGGCTGATTAGCAATGTTTGTATCTCGAGACAGATTCACACCTGAACTAGTTTTGTAATAATTGGTGCCTTCCCATCCTCAGCTAAAACGCTGAGTCCCGTATCTGCAAACACTTAGTTGTACTGGTTGCAGCAAGTGCAGGGATATTGGAACACTGCCTGTGGCTTGTCCCTCGTCTTGCTTTGGCATGGTCACAGGGGGCTCACGCTGCTGGGGACTGACCTTGCTGTCCACCTTTGGCATTTGGAGGTACAAATTGAACCGTATCCTGCCATTGTGCTCAAGGTGTACACAGCCTCTGCTGCCCTGTTTGCAAGATTTGTACTGATACTGTACATTATAAATTTGTATTTATACTTGTTAGTGAAATCCCTGAACAGGCATCTAACTAGGGCTTGGAGTCCAAGCCTCTTGCATCCCGAGGAAGTTTGTGTGCTGTTTTCTCTTGTAAGGCTGTTTTATTGGCAACAGCTCAAGTATCCTGCCTGTTAGGTCAGGCTGTGGAAGTGGATCTGGCTTTCCCATGCAATCCAGAGCATATGGGAGGCAGCTGTGCTCCTTGAGGAACCTGCACAGCTTGGATACGGCAAGTGCTTGGGGATGGGCAGGAGGCTTGCCAAAAGCAGAAAGGATTCCTGAGATGTTCATATCTGGATGCTAAACGCTGGATGTTTGTCGTTTGCAGCTGCCACATGGGAAGGGAGCAGGCCTGAGGAGGCTGATGGCCTCACAGGGGAGGATGTAGCTTGGAACGAGGAGCAATGTGGAGCAGAAGGCCAGTGGAACTGGCAGCATAGGGTTTGGAGTTCTAATTTGGCAGGGAGGGATGCATGCTGTGATAAAGGAGGGTGACTTAGCTCTGTGAATGTTTTGAGATACTCCTAACGAGGTGGAAACAGCCACCGCCATGCTAACACCTGGTGTAGGGCTGGTGTCATCTCTAGCTGGGCACTATGTGTAGTCTTTACAAAAGTAAGAATTAAAGACAGAGGTCTAGTAAAGGCACGTGTCTGTTCTGCTTCAACATCCTCTTGAAAAAAATGCTATCAACTCCTTAATAAGGAAGGAAGGACAGTTCCTCCTTAAGGCAGGAAGAACAGTTTCAGGAAGCATCGTTTATTCCCCCTTGAAAATGACGTCCACTTCCAGAGGGTATTGAAAAGGCTATGTATAATCATAAAATGATTTGGGATGGATGGGACCTTGAAGACTGTCTGGTTCCTGCCCCCCTGCCATGGGCAGGGCAAGGAGTGATGATAGGATGAAATGAGGGGAGCAGAAGTTTGATATGCCACAGGAGCTGTGCCCTGGAGATGGTGTCTGTGTCAGCCTGACCCTGTCCTCATCATCTGTTCTACAGATAGGCCTCTGTTCCTCCTACAAGGGCACCAGACTAGGAAGGATAACCAACACCATGCCTTTTCTCTAAGCATCTAGACGAGGGAATTGTGGAGAACTGCAAGGCATTTGCAAGCCAGTTGCTGCCCTGGAAGGCAGACATCCCAGGAAGCCTTCAGGAAGCAACCTGGAGCAATCCCTGCCTACTCCCCAGTGCAACTCTTCCCCTGGGGGGCTCTTTTGTGTCCCCTCAGCCTTGTGGTACTATGGCTCCTCTCCCCTGCCTGAGCTAGCTGTCTCTGTTTTGTAAGCAGGTTCCTTGTGAACTTCTAAATGAATTTCTGGGAGATTTTCATCAGACAGTCCTAGAGGCAGCATGACAGTGGTGCCTGTAATTTCCCATAAAAGCAACCGCCTGTACTAGCATGTCTCTCTTTCACTATTCCAGGGTAGCCAGTGTTTGAGGGTAGTGCATTCCCCGGGCCAAGAAGGAGTAAAGTTTTCAAGACTGGCTCACTAATGTAGAGGAGGCTAGGAGGTTACAGCTCTGAGCAAAGTCTGCTAGGTGAAGATGGGGCAAGGGGGAAACATTATTTATTCAGAGGAAGTTTTCTTAGCCCAATTACATTTATTTTTTAATCTCCCAGATGTTTTCACTATGATTTCATGAGCATGATTAAGAATTGCAAGGACAAATATGACCTGTCTATTACTCTGGAGCTGACATGAAGTCTTCTAAACTAGAATATTTGCTGAATAATCTTGAAAATAGCATTATTTTCTTTGGCATAAGTCTCCCTGCTGGGGAAAGGCTTTTATTGGATTTTTGCATAATCTGTCTTGATCCTGCAATTGGATTCCAGCTCATACATCCTCTCTCCTCCCCACAGCAGAGCCAGTTAATGCCTCACAGCTGCAAGGGGGAGAACCTGCATCAGTATGAATGATGTGGCAAATTGCTTACAGTTGGGCATTAATGCTGGGCATATTGCTTACAGTTCCTCATACAAAAGCATATTTAATTTAAAAATTCCAAACAAACAGACAATTCTCTTGAGCCATTATTGGCACCAGTTGGTAGAAGCAGGCTCATATTCATTATGGGCTTGTATGAATCATGGCAGTATATTGACTATGTTGAAATTACTATTTTGTTTTCTTTTGCTCATATGCACTAGTTGCTTATGAAGAGAACAGATACAATACTTCTTTCTGTAAATATTCCTTGATGTGTCTCAAGGCTCTGGACATTCCTGTTATCAGTTATTTATTTTTCCACTAGAAGAGGCATCCCATTTTGTTTTCCCAACTGAGAGCTTGGATCACTTGGGCAGCATCAAACCTTACAATCTAAGCAGATGAGATGATTTTGCTTGAAACTTCTCAAAACCCTACTTTTAGTTTTGACTAATGCACAGGAACACAGTGATGATGTGCTACGATAAAGCAACCTGCTATACTTCTATATTATACCATAGAAACCTTGGCATATCACTGAAAAAATAATACTTGAATTTTGAATTGTAAACTAGGAAAGGTAACGATTAATTTTTCCCATTGAGAGACAAAGTAAAATTAGCAGGAAGGTGGTGGTGGGTGGCCCTGACAGCAAGCAGGGAAGCAGAAGAGCACAGCTGGAGGGCTGCCGGAGCAGAGACCAACATGCATCAAATGATGTAATTTTGCTGCTACTGGAAACAGAATGTTTATTATGACAAACTTGGCATTAGGAAAAAAAAATCAGAGGGGATCCACAATCTGCAAATCCAGAAAAAGATTTAAATGAGTTGAAAAACAATGAGTGCTTTCATTGAACATGAATTTGTGATCTGTTTGCAGGAATGCAGATAATACGGCCACTGTGGCTTCTCAAGGATGAAGTTCTCTTTAAAGAATATGTTCATACATACATATGAACATTTGAAGTAAGAGTATCTTCACTTTAAAGATAAGCTCATAGCTTTACAGTAACACTTAGCAATGAACCAAAGATAGTGTGAAGCTAGTGTTTTTCTTTCTGCAAGAGGAAAGACAGGTAAGAGGGCTTTTAAAAATTTGCTAAAAACAAGAAACATGGAAGTGTGTGGTTAACAAATAATGATCTTTGAAGCATAAAGCTCAATTTTCCTGCTCATTTCCTGTTTTCTTAAGGGAGACATCAAAACCCTCTACCTGGCTCCTACTCTAAATATAGCACTCAGACCAAAGTTTAGAAGGTTATGTTTGAATTTTAAATGGGCCAGACTGAAATATTAATGATTCCTCATCTTAGAAGAGCCTAAAATAGACTGTCAAGTAAGCAGCACTGAGGTTAGAGTGTTTTAATGTTCTGGGGAAAAATTCACAGCTCTTTCTAATTCTGTTGTGATCTCAAAATGTAACCCCACGATGAGAACAGAGCGTCCCTAAAGCGAGAAGATACTTTGGTTTTCAAGCAGAGAGGAGGAAGACTAAACAGAAGGAGCATTACTAGAGATGCTTGCAGAATTAATACGTTTCAGCCCTTCCTAAGTGAACACTGGGCTGGAGGAGCAGACGGACATTTGTGTACTTGGTGTGCACACACACATGTGGGTGCATACGTGCACCCTCCCTCTGGCAAGGACGTGCTCAGGCCCTGTCCCCTCTCTGGATCTGGGGACAGGGAACTTCAGCAGCTGCACTGGAGCTCAAACAATTGCTTCCCCTTGGCCTTGCACTTCCCTGGCGCATCTGGAACATGGTGTACGGGGACGTGCCGGTGTTTCCGCTGCACTGAAATTTCTCTGCCACCTGCTTATCAGCTTTCTCCTGGCAGCGCTGCTGCTGTGCAGGGGACACAAAATATCCTCTCGAGGCATATTCTCCCTGGTGTACCTGCCCCGCCAGCCTTGGTGCCTTTGAGTGCTCTGCAGCCCAACAAGCAGAGGGCTCTGCTCTCCGGGACAAGCCCGCTGCGGGACAGAGCTGCCGGAGCCCTCCTGCCCCTCTCTTTGGCTTTCCAGTGCAGCCGCTGGGTACGGGGATGGTGCCGGGGGATGCTGCCGGGGGTGCTGCCGGGGGATGCTGCCGGGGGTGCTGCCGGGGGATGGTGCCGGGGGATGGTGCCGGGGGTGCTGCCGGAGGATGCTGCCGGGGATGGTGCCCGGGATGGTGCCGGGGATGCTCTCTGGGGTGCGCAGCGGCCGCCCCTGCGGAGGCCGAGGTGGCTGCGCCGGTGTGCCGGCACCATCTAGCGCTGTCCGTGCGCACCGCCGCTGCGTGCTCGGCCGGAAGGAGGCTCAGCCGGGGCTCCTCTCAGAAAGAGACCAAAAGGAAAAATCGACCCGGGGTGCACCTTCAGTGTGTGCGTGGAACCATATCTCCTGCTTCATAACACCCCCAAAAGGTGGAGAAATTGATGTGGCAAAGGCAGAAACGTCTAGTTGGTTGTCTTCCAAGCTAGCTGAAATCCCATCCAGCTCTGGCAGGATGGGATTTCAGGATGTTAAAGAGTAAAAAGCAGGACAGAGTGTTAGCTTGCATTAGTGATGCATGTGCACAAAACACACATATGAAATGATGAGCTGCTTTAGTGGGCTCTGAAGGGAAAATGCAGGTTCGCTTCTAGATCACTGCTGTATTTGGAGCCTGGAAGTCTTCAGAGTGAGCTGCCAGCTGCAGGAAAGGTGTAGACCGGGCTTCTGAGCTGGGAGGAAGGGATACACCAGCTCACCCCAAAAGCCTTTGGCAGCAGATCCAGCAGAAACTGGGCTGCTGAGGCTCTCCTGCTTCCTGGGGTGATGTAGGGGACAGTGCAGTGTGATGCAAAGGAAGCTGAGCGAGCACTGGAGCCATTAGCCAAGGTGAAGTGGCAATGCCTTCCAAGAGGTTCTTCAGCCTGTTTGCAGATACACCCAGTGCATACCACAAATGGTAAAAACCAGAGGAAAGCCTCAATGACAATAAAGTTAATTGGAAAGAAAGAGCCAGCCTGTCTCTATGTGAAAGGGAGATAGCAAAATGGGGAAATAGAGAAGCACCACTGAGTAGAAGTGGTTGTGGAAAATGTACTTAGACAAAGAACAAAGTCTAAGTCAGTTAAATGTACAGACAATACCTGTTTTACATCAATTAGATGAGTTTCTCTCTTCATGATAATCCTCTAGGAGCCATACCCAGGGATGGTGGTGACAAAGCACACCTTCAAAAGAAGTAATGACCAAGGCACAGGGTTTTAGGGATGTGGTCTCTTAGGCACCCACATGGCAAGTAGCAACTAACCACAGATTATAGAGGCCTGACAGCTGCTGCCAAACCACTCACTGCATCTGTTCCCAGTGTAGCTGATGCAGCCAGTCCTCTTAATGACAGATGGCAACTATCAACGTGAAAGAAATGTTTTTCATGACCCCAGCACCGGGGGCAGATCAGATGAGGTTTGCTTTCATCTGTCAGGGACTTCACTATATATTTACTTGTCTATCCCAAAGCTTAAACCGTAGTCCTAGCATACGTTTAGCTCATACTACGTTGCCTGAAGAGCTGGAAATGTTAAAATTTCCACAAGAGGTCACTGTGAGGCAGTGTGTCAGTGATGGAGGAGGAGGCTACTTCACAAAACCTGTAAAGACTAAGGACACTTGTGACAACACAGCCACAGTCAGCTGGGGTAGAGGTATCAGCAGAACAGGAATGGTCCAGTCACAAATTCATCTTTTGGGGAGTCAGATGGACAGGTGGGAGAAAAACAGGTGCTACAAGAAATCCAAACGTTATCCCTGTCCCAGAATACGAAATCAGTTATGTTTTGTGCCAGAGAGTTTAGAATCTTGGAGGGGCATATTCCAGGATTAAGTATAATAATCTGACTACTCCATCATTTACTAAAGAAAAATGCAGTCTGGGAATGGACCCCACAACATAGGAAGGCCCTAGAGCTGTTAAAGAAAGCCATAAGTGTGTTTTAGTCACTGGGACTCATCTGCCCTGTGTGGCCCCTCTCACTATACATCCAGGTGGGAGAGAACGGATATGGCTGGGGAATAGAGCAAGAGTGACTGCCTGGATCCATACAACATCAAGTCACTTTAGGTTCCAAATAGAATGTAAGAATGCAGTCATATGTAACAATAAGGTCGCTATAAGATAATTATGAAAAGAAAAATTATTTTGAATAAGAAGCCAGAGATTATGACTTTAGAGGAATATCATGAATCTGGGCAGTGGGGTCATCATGAAGGCAAGTGCACTTCCCCCCTAATAAAGCTTTTTGAAAAGCAAAGAGCATGAGTGTTTATTTCTGTGGTAAGCATGGACTGCCTCACTGCCAAAGCTTTTTACACTTCAGTGAGACCTGCATGAGAAAAGATGGTAGGTGTAGCCTCTCCCTAGACCATTTTCTGTATTTGCTTAACTGAGACCTTTTTGTCTCCATCTCTAAGAACTGCTTGGGAAAATAAGATAATCTTGAGAGAATAAGTTGCCGTTAGTATAACTTTCATAGTTCTTTCTGTCAGATACGCTGGACATCCATGTGCTGTTTGGGGAGATGCCAGTGTTAGAGAAGAACTGGCAAGGCTTTGGCAGAGACAGGAGCTTTATCCAAGAGGCTTAATTCAGGGGTGCTGACAGTTACTCTGTTAAGACCTTGCCTTTTTGTCATGGTCATAAAAGCAATACCTTTAAGTGTAGCCACATGTGTGCTCTATGCCAAGGTCTGCACAACAGAGCCAAGATTAGGGAAGATAGCTCAACCCACACCCCTCATGGAGGACATCAAGGATTCCTCTGCCTCCTTCTCCCTTTTCCTATCATGACACAGGGACAGAAACAGGCATGTGTCCTGCACATGCTTGCAAGTGAAAGGCACAACTGGAGCTGAAATCAGGGAAGACTGACTGAGAAGGGGAGAAAATCACATTCTGTTTAGTGGCTGCAGTTGAAATACTTGTTTGGTGTCATTCCAGCTGAACAGGCAGTGTCCCATGCCTGCACTTTCCACCAGTAATTACACTGATTTTTCACAGCCTCCCTCTTCCTTCAGCAGCTCTTTTGCAGCCTCATTCTGATAAGAGGTTACCACTTTGTTTCTGTCCCAGTCCTAGCCCTATCCTTGTCCTGGTTCTGGCTAGAATAGAGTTAATTGCCTCCCTAGCAGCCGGCCCAGTGCCACATGTTCGTACTCAGTGTGAGAATTAATGTTGATAACATTATTCTGGCGAAGATGTAGTTGTTGCTGAAGAGTGCTTGCCCCGAGTCAAGGACATTCCAGTTTCCCTCGCTCTGCCGGTGAGGAGGAGCTTGAGAAGCTGAGGGGGAGCATGGCCGGGACATGAACTGGTCTGAGAGTGCTGGCGTTGGGGTCAGGCCCAGCATGGCTGCTGCAGCGAGTGACTTTGCCACCAAAGTCCCTGTCAGAGGCAGTGCCATTCCTGGACCTAACCATTGCTTCAACAGGTGCTTGAATTCCCTGGGATCCCCTTTGGGTTTCTGAGAGCTGGAGCAACTCGCCCGTGTAATCTTAACACATTTCTTGCGGCAGGATGATACCAAGAAATGCATCTTCTTGGTCCCATCAGACACCGAAGCAGAATTTTACCACCCAGCTGGTATGTTTTACAACACAGACTGAGGAACTGCCCTTTTCTATAGCACGTCGCGAGCTGGCACTTCTGGAAAACTGCCTGCTTCACTACAGGCAGAGCAGTTCAGCTCTGTCCAGGAGACCTCTTGAAGCCTAGAATGCTACTACTTTGGAAACCCTGTTTATGCTCAGTGGCAGAGACATCAGTGCTAAGTGCCACTGTCACTGTATCTCTATTTCCCAGCTCTCGGAGCCACGTTTAATCCCATTCCTTGACAGCAATAGGAAATAGATGTGCTCATTCCTCCTGTAAGACTCACCACGGAGGTGTGGCTCTGCAAGGGAGTACCGCTACTGGCAGCTGCATGACAGAGAAAATAAATCCTCTTGGCAGCAGCAGCTGCACATTTTTCCTCTCACCATGCAAAACTTCAGCTCCTGTAAGCACTCTGGAAGAGCCCACCAACATGGACAGATGTAGAGTAAACCATCAGCTCACAATCCCTTGCAGTAGTATTAGAAGCATGGAAATGTTTTCCATGACATTGCAGCACTAGATGACTTTCTCATGGGTCTCAGACCAAGGATACAGGAATTGATGACTTTTAATTTCTGTAGGTCAACTTCTTTTTGGAGCACAAAACACCTCCTTTAGGAGAAAAATTATCTATCTATGGTAAGGAGGGTGGAAAAAGCATTAATATAGCCATCATTTCCAAATTCCTAGTATGCTCTTCTAAGACATAGATGCAAATCCCAAGCTAAGAGGTTTCTGACCCTTGAGCTAATAAGAACTGAAGGTAGTGCCCCCATTCCCTGGGACAAGTGCACCACTCTTCTAAGAAGAAACGGTTAATATAATGTAAAAAATCCCAAAGCAAAACAAAAACATCCAAACCGCACCCCAAACAGGAAAGGTGGTGTCCTTACACGCATGATCACAGCTTCACAGTTTAGGTGGCTGCTTCCTGAGTAACTGCTCAGTTCTTTCAGACTCTCCCCATTCAGTTTGAGCTGCTGTTTCACCATGTTAGCTTTCCACTCTATGTGGCACAGCTCTGCACACAGATGAAAGCTGATCCATACTTCAGCTGATTCCTTCAGCTGATTTTTGCTTTTGCTTCACATGCAGTAAATAGAACTCAGAAAAAACTGGTGTCATTGTGGCCCTTTGCTCTGAGACATTTCCTATATGACGCGAGAGTGATGCACAGTAACACTTTCATCCTTCAAGTCATGCCTGTAGTATGTTTTTTTTTTTAAAAATGAATATCATACTACAATTTTATTAAAAAGGGCATGAAAATTTTGAACGTTAATAAACTCAGTGAACAAGGATGAAGTTTCTACAAATGTTCTTTTTCAGTTCTTGTGCACAAATCAGGACTTGTTTTGGGTCCCATTCTGCTATCAGTATTGCAAAGGTGCCTCAAAATGAGATTAAAAAAATTTAATTCTGCATAAGAATGCAATCATATCAAAGAATAAGATTACTGTTATTGTACAATTATTACTCTATATTCTGTGTATATATATCTGTCTGTGGACAACTGTGTGCCAGCAGCTGGAGTGGGGCTGGATGCGGCAACACCTTCCCTTCCTCATCAGCTGACAGTCACATGCTTTGAGTGATTATTTTCCTTAAGATCCTTTGAGCACTGCTGTTGGGGTGGAAGGACCCGATCTTCCATATTTTCCATTCTTTACCCTTTTATAGGACACGCAGGAAAGGCCTGCTCCTGCTGGGAAGGGAAGGTCATGCTGGAAGCGTAACACCAACAGAGAGGCTGCGGCCAGTGTCCGTACTGAGGGCTGCCCAAAAGCCTGTGCTTGTCCTTACCTAGTGCTGTGTTTGCAGCAGAGCTCTAGATCACTGCTGTATTTGGTGCCAGACTGACTCAAGCCAGGAGATGAGAGGGCAGCAGCAGAAACAGGGCCCGGACCCACAGCAGGTGCCGGCTTGGCTCCTGCTCGGCGCTCCCCAGGGCGCAGCCCCTGCCAAGGCCCTGTGCTGGCAGAAGTGCCTGCGGCTGCAGAACAGCGGCACCTGCGCCTGCAGCCGTGCAGGAGTGACTGCTTGGCAGCTTCTGATGAGCCTGAAAGTCTTCACAGTGAGCCACAGGAAAGGTGTAGACCGGGCTTCCGAGCTGGGAGGCAGGAATACACCAGGTCACCCCAAAAGCCTTTGGCAGCAGATCCAGCAGAAGCCAGGCTGCCGAGGCTCTCCTGCTTCCTGGGGTGATTGAGGGGACACTGCAGTGTGATGGAAAAGAAGGATGAGCACCCTCACCCTCAGCCAGGCAACTCTCTTGCTCATAAGCATGTGGTTTAGTCAGTTCCTGAGTTAATGAATGTGTGAATTGTTGAAGCAACAAATAAGAAAATTGCAAGATCAGACTATTTTGTCAAAAGGGAATTGAACCCTGGTTTGGTTTTTACCTAATAAGTCCTTGAAATAAAGCTTGATTGACAGAGTACATTGCTCTTTGAATTTGAGAGACCCAAATAAACAATGACAATATATAAAATAATTCACTGCTGAAACTGGAATTGCACAGTACAGTAGTAACAAAATAGAAAATGCTTTAACTATGTGGGTTGAGAGATTAAGGATAGAAGGAAACAATGGATTGATCAGGAAGTTCCCTTAGGAATTGTACAAGCTGCTTCAAAATGAGTCCTGCAGTCAGCAGATTGGATACGGGCTGTGGATCAGTGCTGAGGCATGCTGGAGTGCTGGGTACCTCCTCCACACTCCACAGAGCAGTACAGTAAGTGAACACTTGTGTTAACTTTCATTTTGTGGCTCTGCTTCTCTCCTCCCTGAGCAGATTTCCTAAGGTTCCAGGCTTAGGAAGGCTTCAGTTTTGGCCAAGGCAATAGGCATGGACTGAAGGACATATGGATATGAGGAAGTCCTGCTGGCAGCTCCTTTGGCACAAGGGCTAAAACACTGGCACCTCAAGGAACAACAACAGTCACTGACAGCTGCTCCGAGGCCACACTGAGCTCTTGCATCTTGGCATATGTGACCCGTTCAAAAGCATGGATGCACCAACATCACAGTACTAGGGCTGTACTGCAGAGGAAATGTGTTATGTGGTTTTGGCTAAATTTCATCTAAATATGTCCTTCTTAATGGCAGGCTTGATAAAAGCCCATATGTAAGGACAGTGAATTTCTCTTATTTCTAGAGATGATCACAGATAATTTGGCAAGTACATATTAATGAAGGGTATTGCAAAAGATTTCTTGCTTCTTTCTGTTTTGTTCTGCTTTTGGTACCTGGGATTTCGTTATCCAGTGACAATGGGCATTTTTACAAACAAAAACAAGTGAACAAAACAAGAGCTGTAGAAATGGAAACACTCTCAGGTAGAGTAACAGATGGGCTATTTGAACAGCCAGCCTCCATCACCACTGGTAGTCTGTCACCTATATTTCATTAACCAAAGTGTGCTGCTGTAATTAACATTTACATTTATGCTGCAGTGTAACATTTACAGTGTTGAAGTAGGAATCTAACTGGTTTTAAATTTTATTTTTTTGATGTAACCGATTACTGCTAATCATTCATAACTATGAGGCATCTTAAAACGCTTTTTGACTTTTGGGAAGCAATAAATATGAGAATCAATGACAGAACTCCAAAATTAACTTCTCTTATATGTGTTTACTCTTTAAGATTAAAAGGTGTGGAAATACAGTCAAGGAAAATTACTTCAACTTGGTTAAGAATGAATCAGCTTGATCTTTTAAGTCTTTGGGACAAGAATATCTAAAGAATTGTATTACTCTCCAAAAAGACAAAATACCCAAACAAGGTAATCTTCCTGTTAAGTAGATTGGGGAAAAAACACTGAGAGACTGTGATGCCATCAGGTACCATAGCACCTGCTCGACTCTAACCAGGTTTCCTTTAATTAATGTAAAAGATGTTGCAATGTCAAAGAAATTATTTAAAGTAAACAGAATGAAATCTATTTCTGTTTTTTTTTTTTCTTCTGCAACTGACAACTTTTTGTGACTGAGGCTGTTATTTTATGGGATTTCGAGATGAAGAGCCAGCCAGATTTTCTAAACATCAAGACAGCAACTGAAGGCTCTGTAGTGTAAACAGGAGCACAATTTTAAGTATACAATGTTTGCAACACAAGTGTCTTCTGATAAATTGTTCCCTGCTGAAGCAGAGTGATTATCAGAACAGTGATGGAGAAGATACTTTATACAAAAATATTGACTGCAACGGACATTTCAGAAGTGATAATACTCTGTTGGAGCACAGAGATTTGTAGGTGTTTGGTACTTTTGAAGCCAAGGCAGAGATATCAAGTGACATGCCTAGGAAATTAACTTTGAAGATACTCCTTTGGAAAAACGTGGGGCTGAAGTTCCAGCCCATGGCCTTGAATGATGGCAGATTTTCACTGACTGCTCAGCAGTTCCTGCCAAGATGTCTGCTTTCATTTGGTAGAAAATTCACAACTTCAGCAGGTGAGCAGACCGAATGAGCAATGAGCAACTCAGTCATAAATCTCCAAGTCAAACACTGAAAATTAAACTGTGGTTATCTCTAACTGTAATAATAATTCAGAAGGTTTAAACAAAGCTGGAGCAAAATGGCATTTGTGCTGCAACTTCCCAAATTCTTAGTGCAGCTGTTAATAACCAGAATATACTGTTTCTAATTTGTTGTAAAGGAACAAAACTGCTCATGAAGTTGAAAGGCAATGACTTAAACATTCCTATGGAGCATCAGACAATAATGGGTATTTAAAAGAAACCATTATCATAGCTCAACACATATTAAAACAATCTCTTTTATTTTTTTTTCTCTTTACCCGACAGTGTTATTTCATAAGAATAAATATTAACAGGTGAAAGTATCTCTGCTGAGCCTGCAATTTCACGTTCCTTTTAGCAGCAGGACTGTCATAACCAACACAGTCACAGCTGCTTGTTCCCTGCCCTGCCCTGCTCCTTCTTGCTGGGCAGCACACCTGCCTGCAAGGCCACACTGCCCTCCAGAGGAGCTACCTGCCCAAGTGGGAGTCACCACTTCCCATCTTCTTCTACATCCTGGATGTTGCCAGCAGCAACACTGGCTTCAGTAAAGCTCTTCCCAGCTCATCTCTGTCTTTGCACAATCTGTGAGTTGTTCAAAACCTTCTGCAGAGCTAAAATAAGGAACAGGTTTGACAGAAAAATAGCATTTTTTAAGACTGGTTGTTTTTTGCTTGAGTCCATTCAACATGTAACTTAGCAAACAGCATGATGTCCAAACAGTGGAGAAGGAGAGGTGAGAGCAGGAATAATGTCTCAAAATAAATGGTGTGGCCACGTGCACCCTGACACAACCAGCCACCTGGGGAGTTGAGCTGAACTGTTGTACTTTGCCCCAGAGCAGAACTGGAGCTCTGGAATTTTTTTTTAAAAAAAAAAGCTTTTAAGCAGTAACTGACAGCTGAGGTGGTTGCACCTTTAGCAGCTTCAGTCATTTTGGAAATGAACTTGTGACTATCCCCTAAACCACACATACCTCAAAAGCTGACATTACCCTGAGCTAGGAAAGGTTTATTCTTTTGTTTTTTCTACTCTGAAAGCATTTTGGACTAAGGAAGATGAAATAAAATCCACATTTAAGGAAATGATACTGGTAGAAGAAGATCCTAAAGAAGTTTTAAAACGGGCAGCACTAAAATAATTCTGTAAGATGTTAATTTTTTACCTCAAAATCCTTCTATACTTTGAAGTCAATTGATTTTAAACCTATTACTCTAATACAAGAGAGATAATAAAATCAATATCACTTACAATAAACTTTACAATAATGGTCACATAATACACTGGGAAAAAAATCTAGTATGTAGAGACTTTTTGTGCTAAATCCACCTTAAGTTTTAGTAAGCTCATTGTTCACCTGTGTGATGGAGGTTTTAGTTTGATAAACAGAATACATTGCTTGGCTTTTAAACTGACTCAGCAAGAGCTCATCCAGGAAGACCGAACACCAACAACCTTTCACCTTCAACTCAATAAATCATATCCCATTTAATTCAGTTTTTATTCAATGAAATGATGTATAAAAACTTACAAATCTGAGAACTTAACTATACACAAAAAGATGATATTCAGTTTAAACGTATACACAGAGAAGAGCTGTGGTTTGTGACTTGCCCTCTCCCACCCCTCCCCCCAAACAGACACTGTCTCCATTTATGATGGGGCACTTTTTCTGTCCACTTACACCTTCTGTTGGCCCAGTAATTGCTAAGTGGGCTTCACTGCTGCTGTCAGTTTAGGTTTTTAGGCTACCAGCAAAAAATCTGGGCATCTATATAAAAGAATAAAAATCAACAACTTGATTTTTAACACAAAGATGCAGTACTACCATCAGCAGTAACTAAAACTACAGAATTCACCCTTTCAGTTTTTGCAGGCTTTGTCTTGGCTTTCAAAATAATAGGACTCTCATGGAGCAGAATTTCCCAGCCAGCACTACAGATTCATTTTAAAACAACCATGATCCCCTGTTGCTAGAACACCGCTTTTCCTCCCTCTTAACTCATGCCATTAGACCAAATGAAATCATGGACATTCCTTGCCTGAGTAAGGGAATAAAGCCTTTCTCTCTCTCCTTTCATCCAGAATGACTCAAATTACCTCTATACAGCTAAGAACACACGCATGTGCTGCGCTAACGATGATGCAGTGCTCACCAGTATGCCACTTCTCTAGTTTCCTTGGTAGCTTGGGTGACAACACTTACCTATTGGCTTCTCTTCAACAGGTCAATAAAAATGCACACAGCTCAGAACATTTCAAATTTGGTTAAAAGCAACCTGTGCAATGGCTACCTTTGTCAAACAACTAGAAGACATTCCAGGCTGAATCTGAGTAGATGGACAGTTACTTAAAAAGGATGTGTGCATTTATTTACCTGTACCAAATATACACACAGACACTTTATATATATATAAATCTTTATACATATACAGTATTTATATATATATATATAAAGATTGCCATCACATTACAATTACAGCTACTTAAGTCAAAATTTGACTAAGTAATGACTTTGCTTGACTCTGAAACAGATACCCAAAGGCATACTTGAAGGAAAACATACCGCTAAAAGAAAACCAACACCCTCAGCTCTTTTTAACTCAATGAACAGAGATTTCTGCATTCCTTGAGAAAAGTTCTGAGGGCTTAGGTTATAACCTTAATCAACTTGCATGTGGACTTGTAAAGAGCACGGTGTTTAATCTGCCAGATCTCAAAATGCCTTCTACCAGGGAAACCAAAATACATATATCCTTGGCTTACCAAACTGATACTCTGTTTCTCATTACACTCATCATTGTATCTAAATACACTTTTAAGCAATCTAAATTTTGTTTAAAATCTATTAAATTTGGAATAACTAATACTATCAACATAGTTAGCTGGATTGTTTTTTCACATGTTCCTTTGTATTAAAATCAATTTTGTTGTGGTTTGATGCAAGAGCTTTTTGTTTGTTTTGGTGGGAGAGGCAAAGTCCAATTTCCTAATGTGCCAGTACAGTTCTGGTTGTTGAAGACAAAGGGTGGGAAGGAGGTTGCTGGAAAAGATGGCAGGGGTAAGTGAGGTAAGAGGTAGGGGGAGGAAGAAATTGATTTAATAAAAAATGAGTAAAGAAACTTAAAAAAATTGATATAGGTTTCACATTCAGTCTAACAACACTGCTTCCTGCTCCTTTTTGATGGAGGCTAACACTGCGTTATCAGTCTCTGTGGCTTCTGTGTCCCCACCACCTAACAGAATGGAGCGATCTTCTTCTAGTGTAAAGACAGAGTTTTGATTTTGGCACGAATGTTTGACTACTTCATTGGGAGTTGAAAAAGTTTTGTCACACAAGTTACATTTGTAGGGCTTGTTGGTCTGTACTAACATGTTGTCCATTTGACTGCCTTCCTCAAAAGTACAGAGCTCCAGAGTCTGTTTATCCACCATCGTGTACGTGTCCATGCTCTGGTTTAGGCACACGTGTCTGGCAGCCTGGTTAGCCCTACAAAAGCTTTTGTCACAAGTGCTGCACTTGAAGGGCTTGCCCGTGTGTATGTACATGTGCTCCCTCCAGTGGCTTTTCTGAATAAATTTGCGACCACAGATGGAACATTCGTATTTCCGTCTCTTTACCTCCCTCTCTTGATCTGCCTGCTCCAGGTTGTCAATGTCTGCGATATCGGAGGGGGGAGGTGTCTCCGACTGCTGCTGCCCATCAATTATTGGGGAGTCTGAGATCTGCTGCAGCTCGCTGTCACTAATCATCCCCGCTTCAGGCACTTCCATGGCATCTTTATCAGCTGTGTTGTTACAGAGAGACAAAGAAATGTTACTTTCTGCCTGCTGGCTAGACGTGAAGGGAACTCCCGTGTGGATCTGAAGGTGCTCCCGCAGACTGCTGCGCAGGTTGAACCGCCGACCACAGAGGTGACAGGCGTAGTATTTTGGGAAGCTTCCGTTCCGTTTCATAATGCTTGGCTTTACGTGTGCTATTGTGAGAGGGGCAGGCTGTTCGTCTGAAGATGATGCTTCCATATTGGCCTCTTCTCCTGAAGGTGAATTATTACCAGCAGCAGATACCAGTTCTGGAGATAGAGAAGATGGCAATGGGTCAGAAGCAGACATATTTGTTCGGGTCACTTGTGGCAGATTTGCACCCAGCTGTGAGAGCTGTGAGCCTTCAGAAGCCTGCTCTTGGTTCATCCGTGATGTCTGAGGCCGTGGTTCCCGCCCAAGTTTGTCAGTTGCTGACGTAACCTTGGTGGGATGTCTTATCTGGTGATCTGCAATCTGAATGCCATATAATGAAGATGCTAATGGAAAGACTTGATCCGGGTGAGAAAAAGTTCCCTGACTTGCAAGGCTGGCTTCTTGAATTAGTGGATATGCATGCAGAAACTTTATTCCCTGCTCTAGTCGAACTGGGTCAATGAGTTGTGGTGCCATCTTCCCAGTGTACATCAAATGCAAGAGATAACTGAAGATATCTGGCTGTATGTCGGTTGCTTTCAAACGGACACATTCACTGAAAGGTGAAACAAAATTATAAATAAGACAAAAGGAAAATATTTTTTTCCAGTTCTAGGTTATTCAAGCCTTGATAAAAATACGAGGTTTCTACTTAAATTCAAAAGACAGAATCTGCAATATTAAGAGAAATGCTTTACTGTAAAAGAGCTAATCTTAGGAGCTACTTGATAGATGACTTCTTTCCTCATTTAAGTAACTGGCTGGAAAGAAAAGCTGTCCCATTGCGATCTATACCATTTTAAACTGCTGTTATGTTGTAAATGTGTTGTCACATATTAATATATTTTGTAAACTGCAAAGACATTTCCATTTCCCCCCTTTTCTTGGCTGGATTCAAACACATCTGTAATTAAATTAAAACCTACTAGCATGGGACTCTAAATTCACAGTCCAATAAACTCTTCTCAGTATTTAGCCCTGAAAACACCTAAAATTCATCTGGCACTTGCCTGCTGGGCTTCTGTGTCCTACTAGGGTTTACAGCTACAGTTCTGCAAATGCGTGGTATCGCATTGTCCCAAGTGCATTATAATCCAGAAACCATGCAGGAAAGGTTGTGAATCCCCCCAGGGATCTGATGCAACAGCTGTAACCTGTGGAGTCCAGGCTCCTTACACAGCAGAAGAGCAGCTTTTTTCCTTGAATAGGGAGGGAGAAACAGCAGCACCAGTGGACTGCCTGGTCAGCCTAGCAGTCCCTTGATTAGAGCACTCAAAGGGAGATGCTTTGGCTGTGATGCCCTCTTCAGCCCAACAGGACTGAAACCAACACTACCCTCCAGCTCAGGGTGCCTGTGTGCCCTGTGCATCAACCTTTACAATGCTCTGAGACAGCCACCACTGGTCTAGCTAAAGCTGTATCTCTGTGCAAAAAGTAAGGCAAGGTTCACAGAAGCTGAAAGAAAACAGGGAACATCTTTGTGAGGTCAGTTAGTTAACAGGAGAGGAACTGGGATTCTAATCTTATTTTTCATAAGTATTTGTAGCTCCTCTATTAAAAACAAACATAAATAAACCACAGAAATTCAGTAATGGACATGATTGTGTGCTGTGGTTGGAATGCTCTACCTACAGTAGGCTACCAAGCTGAGAAGGAAATTACAGGTACTTCTTCCATTTCTTGAAATGCACCCTTCTTGAGCTTCTGAATTATTCTGAATTCAGATATATCACTCAAAAGTAAACTTTGCAATGCTGTCTTCCAAAGACGACTGTGTGCTCTTGATGGAGCATCAAGACTGATAACATCTGCCAGCAGTCCCATCTCAGAAGTGCAAATGCACTTCTGTCCTAGCAGTTCACTTCTGGCTAAGAACTCTTAGCCAAAGATTTAAGTGTGAAACACTTAACATAAACTTTTTGAGTTGGTTCAAGTATTTTGGAAAAAGACCAAAAAAATCTTTAAAGTGGTATCACACTTTGGTGATATTTTTAATCTCTTCAATGTAAGCCTGTGGTACAAAAATAATAATAAAAAAAAAACACAGTAAGAAAAGTACCACAAACTTCCTTATTTTCCACCATTACGTAATATTTTATTATTTAATTGACGATAAACTGCAAAGAAGTGAAACAGATACACCTCTTTTCTAAGTTTATTTCTCAAAGCCTCCTAGCAAGTACTTATTGGATTGTATATAACAGTACACAAATGTCAAGAACAGTGTCAAGATAGAGTAGAAGATAGTGAGTGAGGCAAGGAAAGTGCAGGAGAGAAGACAGGATCCTTGAAGTATGCAATTGTAGAAATTCAATTGTCTATGTTTCTCTAAGGAAAAAGAACTTGTGCTAAATTATAAAACTAGCATTAATGAATCACAGTTCAACTTTAACATGTTTTAAAGTGAAGTTTGCAGTTTGCAGTTAAGACTGGATCCCACGCTCTTTATGTCATAGCAAGAGGCAAAAGGAACATTTTGTTGCTAGACTTCCTTAGCTTAGTTAACTGAACAACATTTAAACGGTGAACCTTTTTAGAGTTACCTGGTTTGATGAACAAACAACATCTTGAAGTAGTTGGAGAAAGAAGCGAGGACAGATTTGTGTGCCTTGAAGTAGACATCCCCAATGGCAACTGTGCAGTCACACAGGAAACCAAACTCTCTCTGAGCATTTAGCTGCTGCAGCAGAATAAGTCCATGGTTGGCCAAATCCATTTTTTTACACTCTGAAAAGCAAATGACTTGCATGTAAAACTTAACAGTAGATGCATAGATGCAACAGTAGCTGTCTCTTAACAGATATTTTCTCCAATATCCAGATGCCATACTTTAGTTACACATCTTAATCTACCAAGTTACTGTATAAGACACCTTACACATAGGCAAGGATTTCTCTTTCATGATGGGCAATGTGACTCACAAAGGTGTGAGTGATTTGCCAAGGCTTAAAGGGCAAAGGAATAGCAGGACCAAAGTGTTCTGAAAAGGCATGGTGTGGGTACTTGGATACAGAAATATAAATAGCTAAGGAAGAGGAAGATATATTAAAAAGTAGTAAAAACCACCTATATAGAGTGGGGAAAAGAAAGTGTTTTGGTTGCCACTTGTCTGCTCGAATACGAAAACTGATTTTCCTTTCTGATGTCAGTCACTCTCACCTACACTGGTGGGAGTGACACAACCCAATAAAAGACAAGTTAGATACTTTTAACCTGGATTTTCAAGGTCTCTGTATATTTTTTCCCTAAAAGTTATGGGTCCATCCAGCTAAATCCAAGCCCAGCATTAAATAACTGAACATTTGTGATGGCTATGCCCTCTCCTGGGAAACACCAGATACATACCTGAATCTTCCCAGGCTCAAACATTCTAGGTATTGGCAAGCCCTCTGGACTATTAAAACAGGAGGGGGAAATCTTTTCACGTGATCTATTTACTGAGACCAGCCACAACAGCATTTTTAAGAAGTCTGTGTGTCTCATGCCTGCCTAGCAAATCAAGAAACTCAAAGGGTGAGAGGTGCGGTTCTGTCCATGGCTGGCCATTGGCATCAGATAGGATAACAAACAGTGAAACAGTGTGTTGGCACTGACCTGAGCTCCCCTAGGCCAGGGCTTCCACAGCCCCGCACCCTCCTGGGCACCTCCTTGTACCAGCTGCTGGAGGCTGCCCACATTGAACTACCTAAGAGATACAAACTTTTTCTCAAGGATTCAAGGGTAGTCTTGGAAGCAAAAATCGGTAACTTTTGGGGAAAAAAATAGACAGGAACACACATCAGGACAGTTACCTATGGTTGGATGGACAGACGCATGAATACATGGCTAGTAAGATCAGAGAGTGGAAACAAACTTAAAGCAAATGGAGCTATGGGCAAAAAAATCTGAAAGTATGAAGCAATGCAAATCTGTACATAAACATGTAAGACAGCAAGAGAAGCCAACAAAATTCCTGGCCATGTAATGCCCAGAACAGAAACAGAACAGAAGAGAACAGAAAGAGAAGGTGAAACTAGAAGTGGACCAAAAGGTTTATAAAAAGTCTTGGGTGTTTTCCTCTCTAAACGTAATATCAAGTTACCGAAATTTTAAGTCAGATTCAAGCAGCTAGTGTCTTTTATACAGTAAGAGCATAGCTTTTTGGGAAAGAGAGCAGAAGTGTATTCCACATATGCCAGTATGTTTAGTTACTGGAGAAGCAAGTATTTCTACTTGCTGGACAGGGAAGAATTCCCTTGTATTTAAAGCAATAACCAGGCTGACCAAATGCATTCCTTTGCATTCACATGAGATCAGAACTCACTGGAGACAGCGGTGCAAAGACAAAGAAAGAAATACAGTGTAAGATGCAGCAGATTTTTTTTTTTACAGTTAATAAGAGAAAAAGAAATTAGGTTTCAGCTCTCTTTAGGTACATATTCTCCTCCCTAAACTAATGTTTGAATAACTAAGTTTGTATATACAATATGCTAAGATTCTCTCCGTCTCTCCACAAGGGGGGATACTTGCTATCAGCAGGAACAAAAATCATGCTTGGTGTTATTTAATCTTGCAAGATGCCCCATGAGGGCAATGTTACAGAAAACACACTAGATTTATTTTTTTTAACCTTTAATTTAGATTATTAATGTGTTCTACATTTTTTTAATTCAGTCTGGTTTGCACTTGGACAACAAAACTTGCCAAGCAGAGCAAACCAACGATGTGAGGGTACTCCAAGCCAGATAAGCATTCTTTCTCGTTATTACCGTCCTAAGTGTGTTTAGTTTGGAGCTTCACTCTTACCCCAAACAGCAAGCCCTTCCTTAGAGACCTGAACTGATCTTTTAAAAAAAATGATACACGCAAAACACAATGTTGTGCACATGGATCTGGATGATATTTAAACGCTCTAGCTAAAAGCACTACAGTAATTACACTCCGAGGAAATGACAGGGCAGATGAAAAGAGCGAGGAAAGCACTTTGTGCATTACAGGTATGCGTGTGCTCAGGAATTTTACCCTTAGCTAAATAAAATGGTGATTAACAGCGGCAAGGCCGTATTCCAGTGCTGACCGATTCAACAAGTGTGTGAAAATACTTGTTGTGCCCTGAAACCCCGTGGGGACAGTCCTTCCCTGGCCCGGCCCCGCTCTGCCGCGGCTTCGGGAATTACCTAATCTGTTCAGCGCCGGGCGAGAAGCCACGCGGGAGCGAGCCCGGCGGGAAGGGTGCTCCCTTCGGAGACCCCGCAGGGAAGAGGGGGCGGCACGAGCCCAGGGTAACACCGGGGAAGGGCCGGTACCGCACCGCGGGAGTGCGCGGGGCACGGGCAGCCAGCCGGGACGGCAGGGAGCAGCTCGGGCACGGCGCGTCCCGCTCTGCCCTCGCACCCCGGGCACCGCGCCGCTGCTCCCGCCCCGGCCCAGGCCGCTCACAGACGCGCCGCTCCTCCCGCAGCGCCGGCAG
>WAAG01059117.1:2107-26823 GCA_013390105.1 Tichodroma muraria | reverse complement strand
ACACCCTGATGGCAATTCTTTCCCAGCTCTCTTTGATTCAGTCTTATGTCTTTGTCATCTGAAGATGCTACAGTTGTTAGAATCATGCTGGACTGGTGAAATCTCAGATGTATTCAATGAAGGGCAGGTAGACTTCCCTAGAAGCCTGCCCCCAACATCTTCCATTTTGCTATGGATGAGAGTTCTTCCTTCAGTTTTGAGAAGTAACGGAAGCCATGACTGTGATTTTCTCTCTGCCTCTTTTTGTTCTTTATTGTGAAGATTTCTTTCTTTGTGGACTTTTTATGGAGCTAGCTGTAGCAGCCCATCCCTAGCTCCAATCCACAGAACCCTCTCTGGGGTAGTTCAGTAGTTGCTTTCTTCAAACCAACTATTATTCACACTGCTGCCTCTTCCTTTTCCCAGCTTCTTTACTTCTTTTACTTTACTCTTTACTTTTCCCAGCTTACTTTACTTCCCAGCTTTCTTCCTCCTTACACTTCATGGTGAATATGAGTTGCCTTGTTCTATTACATCTTATGCTTAGCTCAGTTTCTGGACTCAAGTTATGAAACTGATGCCACACATGGGCTTTTAGGAGGGGATGGATTGCCCAGCCCCAAATACTGACAAAGGATACTGCGTCAGGAATACAGGCAGAGGTGAAAATGCTGATGCCTCCAGTTTTTCCCCATCTCTAGTTGATGGGAGGGATTCCTTGTGAATTCCATCTTAGTGGACTTTCTCAGAGGATTCTCAGACTGGCAAATCCATAGTTAAATTAGGGGGATTTTTACCAGCCTCAGTACTGTGGAATGAGGTGACAATAGGTTGTGTAAAATAGCAGTTTCCCTGAGCAGTGTTAGCCTCACCCTGTCGTGAGATGGTCGTGCGGAGTTAATCTGTGCTGACTTTGTTGGTTCAGTTGGTTTCATAAATACTTATTATCATGTTATTTCTACAGTTGTGGTTCATGGTCTTGCTCAAGCTGATAGAATGCAGAGCTTTCCCAGGGAGTTTAGGGCTTGTTGCTGGCTTACTTTCTGGTCCCATGATGGGAAGTCCTGGCTGAGTGGTGATGTGGTGGCCCAGGTTTGTTGCAGTCACAGGGGAGGTTGTTTTGTAGCCTGCTGGGTAGGACATTTGTAGGAGTGGGGAGTGCTGGAGTGAAATCAGCTCAGAGAAGGGCTGAGGTTTGACTCTCATTCCCTGTGCACACACACGTCTCCTCCTCTGCTCCCATTTCTTCCTCTTTCACCCTCTCCATCCCCAGTTTGCCTTGATCTGTGTCAGAAACGAGGTACATCAATGTTTCTGTGCATGCAGAGAATCCACCTTTTGCTTCCATCACTTTCTTGACTTATGTGACCAAATTCTGCCTGACTTGTTCTAGATGCCATTTCTCAGTATTGCCCTGGGCTGTAACTTTTTGAAACAAGCAGTCCTGACTCATGCAGGGCTGTGGCTCAGGCAGAGACATTCAGGTACTCATATTTCTATTGACTTTAGTCTCTGCACAAGCAGAGTAAAAAATAGTTTTGTTTCAGACTAAAGGATGCAGCTGAGTTGCTTGGTGGGCTTTGCTCAGTTTACATTTAACCTGTAGGTTGTAGGCTCATATTTAAAAAAGAAAAAAAGTGCCCCAAGTTGTATTTCTTGCCCAGTTTTATCTTGTTCAGTTACTTATATCAATTACTTTTCACTTTGGGCAGAATTTCATTGAAGAAAAGAAACTTGAAACACAACTAGACACTGCTACTCACATCTGTGAAGACTTGAAAAGCATAAGTGGTCCTGACTTGGGTAAGCTCATGCACATAAGTTGATATGAGGATCTCTATTTTGAGCTGATGTTCTGCCACCAGTTTTAATTCCATCTGCTGTTCCATGTAAACAGTGCTTCTGTTTAATTAACCTGTTTCCTAATGTATAACAATAATCCCTATTCCACATCCTAGCTGGAGATCCTCAAGAAATTGGCAAACTTTTGAAGACAGTGGAGTCAAAGATTTCTATGTGCAAAGAGTATATTTCCAATGTAAACACCACCCTACAGAAAGTCCTGTCCTCCTGGAGTAATTACATGGAAAACATCCACCTACTAAAGACATGGCTGGATGAAAACAGAAATGAGGATCCAAAAGAGGTACATGGTTGGATTTCTTTGTTTGACAAACAGATACTTTGAAGCCTCCTGGGAAAAAAAACATTAAATCTCATAGTGGCTGCCGTTGTTGCTTTTGTGCTTTTCATTTTGGAAATAAATGTTTGACAGAGTTCTGCTTTAAATGATTTCTATCTAGATCCCTGCTGAGATCCTGGCAAAGAGGAATTCAATTCACGGTTCCTTAAATGAAGCTGGAAACCATCTCATTGAAGTCAGCAAAGAGCAAGTTGGATCAAATATTGCCAAAGAGCTGAAGAAACTGAACAGGAGATGGGCAAAGTTCATCAAGAGGACACACTTTGTGAGTTACAAGTTACTATTACTCTTTGCCATGCAGCCTTCAAAGACATCTTTTCTAGACTTACCAGCTTGCTAATCAGAGATTGATCAGTCTTTCAGTCAATTCAAGGTTGCCAGTTTTAGAGCTTGAGGAACAGAGAGTTCACAGCAGCATCCCATTCTTCAGTCTTTGTGACTCAGTTAAATTCTCATTATAACAGGATGGAAAATGTTCAATTTTTAAATTGAAATCTCAAAACCACTTATGAAAGGAAACCTTATTGCAGAATAAATCTCTTAATTTAGTGCTAGGGGTGGAAGTGATCAATTTAGCCTGTGCTAAATTTTACAATATCTGTCTTAGCTAGTAGAAAGTAATTATTGCTGCATAGATATTTCTAAGGTTGTGCAACTTTTCACCAGCTCATCTGACAGGTTTTTAGGCTGCTGTAAATCCCTATACAACCTGCCTAATGTTATACATATTACATTTCCTAGAATGCTTTCACAAGAGTGACATTTTCACTCTGCCTGGGAATATTAGAACTCTTAATTTTCTGAGTTGAGCCATTCATTGACATTTATTAAAGGTACTGCTGTGACAGTAAATGGTGGCAAAAAATTACTACTGTATTTTTGTAGGAGATGAGCTTAGTGAGGATGCAGTTAAATCAAAGGAAGTAATTGAAGGATGAGGGAAATCCAGAGTTTGCTAGAAAAACCCTTAATAAGAGTTGCTTCAAGGAAATATATTGAGGAATCAGAGAAGGAAGGTGCAAGAAAGCCTGTCTAAGGTCTTAAGGACTTCCTGAGTTATTTTTGTGGCATTGCTTTGGACATTAGGACTGTCATATATATTTTATTTATTTTTTTGTGTAAAATGCAAGACCAAATGCTTGAGCTCTGGCCTGTGACTTCCAGTACCATTAAACTGTCATCACACTTCCTGATCTTGATTTGACCAGCACCAGCTGCTGTTCTCCTGGACAGTTCCCTGGTGTGGGCTGGGGGATGCTGCAGCCTGGGAGTTTTTCTCCTTAGCAGTGTGGCTGCTTATAGGGGAGGGGACAAGGGGACAGGTTGTGCTGTCCCACCTGCCCTCAGGGCTGAGGGACTGAGCCTCACATGGTTTATTTACCAATATGTTTGGCATTTATTTCTCCTTTGATCCCTGTTGGGTGCTAAAGCTGGGAAGTGACTCAAGTGGTGACTGTGTTGGAGGAGGCCAGTGGAGAGATGATGGGAGTGAACATCTTATCCTGCTCTTTGTTGATAGCTTGGAGAAGAGAGCACAAATGCTGCTGAAAAGACCACGGAGCTTCCAGGGAGCCTGGAGAAAATTGAAGAGCTCCTTGGAGAGGTGGACAGCTGGGTAGCAGAGATGGGACATCTACTTAGCAACATCAGTCATGAGGAGCCTGTGGAACCTGAGATGGAGGAGCATTTGCAGGTGAAAATGCTGCTTAAAATACTAATTCCTCAGATTCTCATCTTGCAGCACGGATTTGTGGCTGGGGTAAAATGAGGCAACATCAGTGAAGGGGAACTTAATGTGGATTTTGTGCTGTAATACTTGTAAAAAGTCAGGACAGTGCTTGTGCCTTGTCATTTCTCAGGTTCACTCCTGGATGAGCTGTGAGTGAATCTTCCATCATCAGTGTGTCCTGATGACAAGCAATGTGTTGTGCAATTGCCAAGGAAATTGGCAAATACCAATGAAATGCCATTGGTGTCACTGATCAGCAGCTTGTTGTTGAGTGATATTAATTACTCCTGTCCAGCACAGCACTTGGAGCAGACTAGAATTCTGCAAGTTGCCAATTTGAGTAGTTCCCCTGGTCATACAGGACTTTCATCATCTACCCTCCAATGTTGGGAGGAGGTCTGGGACACCTTGGCTATATTCAAGTCTTACCCATCAAAAACTGGGATACTTGAAGTATTTTCAGCAGCATGAGGGGTTAATTTGGGAATCTCATCTTATAGGCAGTTGTTCTAAATATCCACAAAGAGAACAAATTAATTTTTAACAAGAAATTCCAGTTGTCAGTATTGTTTCCTCTCTGCCTGGGATTACCCCCAGCTCCCAGCAGATGGCAGGTGAAAATCTGTGTATATAATTCAGCAGCTTGAATACAAAGTCTGATTTATTTTCTTCACCTGCCAGTGAAGGTGAGACAGAACACAGATACCAAGCTTTGCTCTGAAAAAGTTGAAGCGCTGTCTTGTGCTGCCTTTACTACTTCTGCAACGGGGCCTGTATAACCTAATGGTGTGAAGGTGACCACCAGAAGGTGGTTTCATTGAAATTCCTTTGTGTAACTGCTGTAAATAAGCAGAAATACTCTTTATTTCATTTAATCTACGTACAATAACTGTGCACCACAATCAGTGTTAGTTTCCTGTTGCTTTGTGCCGTTTTGCACAGTGTTTCGCTGACAGATTTGGGAGTGTGAGAGCCGAAGAGGATCTGCTCATCTTTTTGTAATCACAGGCATATGTTTATAAAACAAGCCTCATTTTGCAGTGTGACTCTAGTTTGTTAAAAAAACATGAATTAACAAAGGACACCTTGAAATACAGCCTCGAAACATGTGGCTGGCATTGAATCTCCATGTCTGGGGGCAGGAGAGATCAGGTCGCTCCTTACCTGCAGTACAATAAGTCAAGATCCAGAATCTCTGATTATCACTAGGAGAATGCTAATTGACAACTTCAAACAGGAGAAATGTGTTGAATATTCATAGGTCGAAACAGCTCTAATAACGACTTCTCATGATAAATATTCAAACATGGCACACTACTCCTGCATGCAAAACACCCAGCTGCTTCCTGCCTTGCAGTACTGAATACCACAAGAAAATCTGAGCTTTGGTATGTGCTGGCTTTTGGATGACTTCTTGATGCATATCCAAATGTGTGGTTTCATTTGGGAAGCTGCTTGGATGGGAGAGTACATTTTAAAAACACATCTAATTGGTTCTGTGGCAAACACAGGGGAGGTATTGCAGTGGCAGAAAGAAATTGCTTCAGCAAACAGAATCCCCTGTGGATGGCAGCAAATTTCTTTCTCTCCACACAGAGATTTTACAGTGCAGTACACCGACCATAGTTGGAATGTAAGGCTTTCCTTTACCAAGTATCTACCATCCATGATCAAGGCTGGCTTTTTTGCTTGGTTTGCTTAAGCAAAAAGACAAATAAACACTTGTAAAGGCTTCTAATGCTTTTTGTTCAACCAGAGTTTGGCTGCAAGAGGATCCCCGTGCCAAGACCAAGTTGGGGCAGCAGAAGAGATATTGCAGTGCCTCATGCAGAATGTTTCAAGTCAGGTGTTTCAGCAGCATTCTCACACCACTGGGCTGGGGGCACGAATTAAAGAAGCCAGAGACAAAGTAGAGGTACTTGTTTATAAACACACAGATATCTCTAAATTTAGCATTATGGAATGAGTAAGACTCTTTGTCAGTCATGTAAAATAGAGAAGGTTCTATACTATTGGAATCAGTCTCCCAGACTCTTGTCAGGGCAAAATCTAGAACATTTCCAAGATCAGTATCTCAACTTGAAAAACTTGAGTGTTGTTATGAAGCAATAACTTTACCTAATTACTGACACTTGGGTGTGTTCTGAAAAGTCTCTTTCTTCTAAGGCTGTCATGGGTGACCTGAACAACATCTTGTCCAAATCTGAGAAAAGAAAATCATCAGAGAAGGAGGCTTTGCTCAATTTTGAAGAATCCCAGAAAGAACTTGAGGCCTCCATTTCGAAGGCTGTGCAACTTGTCAGTCAAAAATTAAGTCCTGAAGAATGTATTTCAAGATGTGAGGTGGGTTTGTGTTTGTTCAGCTGAATTTGAGTACTTCTGAGGGCTATGTGGTCTCTAAAAGTCTGAAGTAAGAAAAATACTGAGGGATTTTTTTTTGATAGCTATTAATGCTTTGCTCAGTTTTCTGATTTAGCACTTTATTAACTTGGCAGACAACTCGAATGAAGAAACATAAATCTATATGGCAGTTTATTCAGTGCCCTGTCCTAAATTACTCCATCACTCCATCAGAACTCATCATTTTCAGAACTACAGCCTTTTTTTTTTGCCTGATCAATAATTAAGCTTCCCATCAAGAATGACATGCCTGAGTTCTTGAGCAGGTTATTATAGATACTGAATCTCCTCTTTTTCCCAGAGAGTAGTTGGTAAATCAAATGTCCTGTCTCAAGGATCTCTTAAAGGGTTGCTGGAAATGGAGGTGCCCAAAATCTGCGTTGCCTGGTCTGGCAGAGAGAGAGCTGGGTGCCCACGTGCCAGGAGGGGCACAGAGCCTCATTCCAGGCCGTCCTGAAGGATCCCATGGTGCTGATGGAGAGCTTTCACCCAGCTGCTGACAGCCATGGGACATGACCCCGTGCGTCCCCTAGGGAAGAGGCAGAGTTCAGCAACCTTAATCTTTTGTCTTTGGTACCAAATTTCCCCCTAGAACTTATTAAAAGAACAGCACCCGCTTTTCTCCATAAAGCATTCACTGGTACTGCAACCTTTTGCAGATAAACAGGGATGGAGGATGCCCTTGTACCCACCCACACCAGAACCACACCCCCCATATGTGTAACATTGTCTTGGAGTGACAGGTGTCTGCTAAGGAAAGGCAGGAGCCTCCCTTGGAATGGAGAATGTAACCCCCCTCCCTCCAAATTATTATAATTTTGAAAATTTATGGGGCTCTCAGGCAAAGATATGGGGATAGGAATATCAGTTCTTTATTAAGAGAATTAAAAAAATAAAATGCAGTAATACAAACAGCAAAACCCACTGACAGAGTCTGAACACAACCTGCGGGTCAGGGTGTTGGTAGCAGTGCCATTAAATGGTGGCTGCAGGCCTCCTGCAGTGGCAGATGTGGTTCTGTTGGAGCAGTGATCCTGTAGAAAGGGTGGAGTTTTCTCTGAAGATCCAGTGGTGGTGTAGATGGGCCTGGTCTTCCTCTGGGAATCCAGTGGAGAAAAGGTTGTTTGGTGTTCCAAATGTCAGATTTTTATNTTGTTGGTTAAATAAGTTATATTCAGTTCTGTTAGGTTTTCATTATGATTTTTTTTTTTTCAGGAAGCTTTTAATGCTCTGGACAATAAAGTTCTTGACAAATTTTTGAAAGCAGCCGAACAGCTGAAAAATATTTCATGTGGTCATGAGAGGCTGGTGGTGGAAGATGATGTTCGTAGGAGATGGGAGGTGAGATAATGCAGGAATGAGAATCCACTGTCTGGTCTCATTAGGCCTGGCATCTTTGAAAACCAATTTTTTCTTGTCACAGTGTGTTCTGACATTTTTACTTGCTGTGTAACACTGTCTCACCATCTCATGGGAACAACGTGTTTTGTATTTTGCAGGCGGTTCGTCAGGAAATTGTATCCTACGTCCAGCTCATAGTAGAAAGGGAAAAAAAGAAATTTAATGCAACTCTTAAAAAAATCAATAAGCAGTTAGGCAAAGAGAAGAAACTCCTAAGTATGGATAAAACCAAAGGGCTCATCAAGGAGCATGAGGTACCCGACACACTCTTTTTCTGCCTCTCCTTGTGAATTATTTGCTGTCCTTCTTCATTCTTTTGAGGTTCATTATCTGTGGAGCAGGGCCCTTGTGCTCTGTGTTATGTAAACACAGAGCAAAGAGGCCACCAAAATTATTTCTTTGCCTTTTTTGACTGCAGTATTAGTGTTATTGCAGACTTTTAGAATTAACCCCTTTTTAAGTAGGTGGTATCCTTTTTCCATTTTTTCCCCAGATTTTTAGTATATCTTGAATTCACCCTAGAAAGTAGAATAATTGATAAGGAATATTTTAAAAGTATTCTACTTTTTCTGTATTCAGTAGGACATGTCTGTCTGATGTCAGAGTGAAGAAGACTTGGGACCAAAATTAAAAATTGTAGAACATAATACATTTCAAAAGCAAAAGTCACTTGTATGTAGTCTTGTGAATATAGTTGGGAACATACTGCCAGAAATCTTAATTTACTTTCTGGCTCTATTTTAGAATGAACCAAGAGAAAATAAGTGTATATTTCTTGGTTTGACAGCTTAGACTTTTAGGAGCACTCAATCAAGAAGATAATGGAAGGATAAAAAAATATATGAGAATAATTGCTTATTCTCATGTCTTAACATGGGCTTGCTATATTGTTTTTTCTTTGTTTAGGCCTTTTTTTCACATGAAGGCAGCATGAGGGAACTTAGCAAGACTTTGGAAGACCTTAAAACATTGGCAAGACTCTCGGAAGAAACTGTCCCAGGGATACAGACACTCACTGCAGACTGTGAAAAAAGGCTAGAAAAGGTTCAACAAGTGGTGGCAGACACTTACAGAGCACTGCTGGCTCGTGTTGGAAAAGGACAATCCCCTCAGAAAGGGTGGGTGACGGAGGCATAGTGTGTTGTAGCTTTACAGAAATCACTTTTACACATAAATTTTGGGATACTTTAGGGTATTTTGGTAGTACATAACTATGTACATTACTGTGGCCACTTGTACATTTAAGCACTTTGTATTAAGTTTCATAAACTGGCAAGTACCAGTTTATTTTATTACCTTTCATCACAGCTGCACTCTTTCAAACCTTGATCTGTGATTTCTTTTTTCCCTTTGTATTTCATATTTTGTTCTTGTAGGAACTCCATTATGGCTTCTGAGAATGGAGAAGAGTCTGGTTCTTCTCAACAAAGTGACAGCCTTATGGTACAGGAGGTAAGAAGTCCAGACTTAATGTTGGAAAACAGTGCTCTGTCAAAGGGAGGTCATTGCCAAGAGGAAAACGTTTTTATTTCTCTTACTATTTTATTTGATAAGACCTTGGGCCTCTGGTCAGAAATCAAAACCCCATTGTGCTTGTGAACGTAGACTCAGTAAATATTTGAAAATTAACGTGCAAGCAGCAGCGCTGGGCGTCCTGAGAAGATGTGAGCCACCAGCCTGGAATTATATTTTGCAAAAAAGTCATTTTCAGATGGAAGGGTCATGTGGGAAGCTGTGTTCAAGTGAAAACCCCCCATAGTGTCCCAGTAACATGAACAATTTTCGGAGGACAGAGAGAGACAGACTAGCAAAGAGTTGAAGGCATTTGTCTGTATCTGTGAAAAGAGTGAATGAGCTGGCTCCAAGGTATTCCAAAATTTACTCTTTGGGCTCGTGATTGAGTTTAAACACATCTTGTATTCATGAATGGCATCTCTCATCTCCTTTGGGACACATGAAGCAGTTCCTTCCTTCAGGAGCTCACAGATGTCTGTTAGGCTTTGCTGTGTATTACACAGAATAATGTGGAGGTCACTGTCACCCTTTTTATTTTGACTCAGACCTCAAGACCTGCTGCAGATACAGTTTTGGAACCAGATGTGAAACATCACAATGGAGAAAGCTGTGCAAACAAGTTTGAGGAAGATGGTGATTCAGCCATACCAACTTTGTTGGAGAGGTAACTTTTAAAGAAAAAAGTGCATGGTTATTAAGGCATGATGCTATGCTAGACAAATAAACTCACAAATTAATTGAATGTACCAAACGTAAGGTGCACTTTTGCTATGCAGAACCCTGTTCTTTTTTCTACTACAGTTTACTGAATATTTATCTGTAATTGATAAGGAAGCACTACAGTAACTAACTGCTTTGAACATTAGGATTTAGTAGCAAGAACATTTTTAGCAATGAATGTTTTACTTCTTTTCTTGGGCTAGGAAAGTCTGCATCTCCCTTACTAATAACTTCAAATATTGCAAAATAAAGAAATGTGTCAAGTTTTTTAGAGAACTGACATTTTTACATTTGCAAAACTGAATTTAGAGAATGCAGGCTAGCATTTAGATTTGAAAATTAGCCATGTGAGCAATCTCTTTATTAAGTTGCTCATTTATGTATTATTCATTCATTTTGGACTTAAATAAAATATGTATTTGCAATAGACTGTTCTTATTTTTTTATGGTACTCTATTGGTCAGTGAGTCCCATACCCTGAGTTGTTCCATTTAATTAAAAGTAATATTCTCTCTGAAAGTGTTTGCATCTTTCCTTAGCTTTAACACACAAAGAAGTAACCTGGAGAAACTTCTACAACTCAGCAGAGATAAAGTAGCATCTGGCTTTACTGATGAAATAAAAGGCACTTCATGCCTTCTGAATAAACTGCTTGAACTAGAGGCAAGTATTCATCTTTTAAAAATGTACCTGGTACCTAAATTGTTATTTTCTCATGTACAGCACTCACTTCTCTGTTACATATATTGCCAAGGGAAGAGCAGCATCTTTGCAACCAGATGTATTAGAAGAAGGGAAATCAAGGATTTAGGACTCAGCAGAACTGCATTGCTGCCTAGCAGTGGAGTTTTGCAGGTGTTGCTGAAAGAAGAAATTGGTGGCTCTGGTTTGTTTTCTGCAGGCTGAAATAGGTGTAATGGGAAAAAAACTGCAGAAAGGAGCTTTTTTTTTGTCAGCAGAGATGGCCAGGACTGCAGGAGTCATCAGAGTTGAACCACCAAGTGGTGTTTGTGCAGAATGGAACTGTTCCAGGACTTAAAACTTGGTTAGGTTTATGAGGTCTTTAAGGCAACAACAAAAGGCAGAGTTGATGTTGAAAAGTTTATTACTGCAATTTTTCAGGGCCTTTCTTGAAAAGACTACGAAGCCTTATCAACAGTCTCAGAACTTGGTTCAGTTCTACATTTGTTTTTCTTCTGAACATAGCTAGGTGGAGATATTTTCATTCTTGTAGTAAGAATGCCTGGCCTGTTGCTTGTTGAGCCTTTTATAAAATCTAGCCAAGGCGTATATCTGACACGGAAATTGTCACCATCAAAAGTTGCTGGAGGTTTGCATGCAGCTGAAAATTGGGTCTTGAAGGGGAAAAAAGGCCATAGATACTCTTAGTTTCAGATGATGTTTTCACTGTTTTTGTAGAGACTCTTGTGACTGTAGTGTTATGAACTGTCCACTGAGAAATACAGGATCATATTAATGCATTAGAACTGCTTGTCTTCTAGGTAATTATAGACAATGAAATCAGTTCTGGTTGGACACAATTGGAAAATATCTCATCTACCTTGGAAAATCTTGTGGATGAAGTGCGGCAGGCTGCTCTCTCTGAGGCAAGAAACAAGCTCCAAGGCGAGTGGAAAGAACTTCAGGATATTATAAGTATCAGGTATAAAATAACTCTTTATGGTATTAGCTAAAGAATTGTAACTAATTGTGTTTGTTGTGAATGGAATAGTATATGTTGCAGAAAATAACTGCACATTTTTAACTTTTTCTTCATTGCAAAAAATTAAGCTGTTCTTAATTTTTCATTATTCATGTACACATGGAAGATAGCGTGAGTCTCCCCAAGAAGAAGAGAGACAGATCTTTGTAACATAACTGTACAATATTCCCATATATTGCTCTTATTTCCTTTCATCTTTTGGTTAAATTCACAGTGATTCACATTGCTTTTCTCATTAATCAGAGAAAAACTCATCTGACTTCAGGAGGTAGAGGATTAGATCTGTTTGACAGTTACATTATTTTTGTGGCTTTTTGTGCTTAAAAATATTGAATGTCTTTTATTGCTTGCTTTCCCACTTCATGTTTTGTTACCTTTCTTGCAGAGCAAACTCTTTAAGGACTGCTGTGGAAATTGTTTGGCCAACAGAAAATGAATCCATCTCTCTCTGTGAATTATTAGATCAGTGGCTGAAGAAAAAATACATCCATCAATTTAATCTGATGAACAGTGACCTTGCTTATAGTGAGCTGAAGGTAAGGGAAGATGCAGAGACCACACATAGCAAGGATAGGTTTTAATTTCTAGGAAGCAGAGAACTTCATGGGATTTTCACTCAGGAGGTTGGGGCTGCTGACAAGACTTCCCAAACCTTCTAAAATCTGTAACAGCATTTCAAGTCCCTGTGTTTTAAACATTATTGGTCCTGTAGAGCCAGCCGGGGACCCTCAGTAGGTTCTGCTGTAAAAGCCATTGTTGTGAACATTTCATTGTAGGTTAGGATCTTTTTTTGATGCAGATTTGTGGTGTTCCCACCTGGCCACATGAGGCCATGTGGAGTCATGCATGTAGTGTTCTGTTAATTTATGAGCTCAGCCAGGCTACCTTGTGTCACATTGCTGCAGTATCTGAGCACAGCTCAGGATGGGTTTGGAAGCTCAGTGTGGGTGCAGTGACTGTTCACCTGTTCAGATCATCAATATCTGATGCCCAGGCCCTGGTCCACTGGGCAGGGTGAATTCTGTTTAATTCTTGGCTTGCCCTCTGGGCTGAGCGCACTGGCAGCTACACAGAACTGAAAGTTTGCAGTTGTCTGCCCTTGGCTCTCCAGTGAAGTAGGGTTTAGGTCTCTCAAGCTCTCCAATGAAGTAGGGTTTTGGTCTCTCAAGCTGTAGGGCAGAGAGCATGTGTACATGACTGACCAGTTTTGGCTGCAAGGACCCAGAATTTTTGCCCAGCTCTCTGCACAGCTGGGCTTTCACAACCCTGACACGCTGCTCTTTGAGGGCTGTAACCAGAGAGCCTGCAGGCTGCACCAGGAGATTTTAAGTGCATGGAAGTCTGCTCCAAAAGTATAGCATGAAGTACTGAAAAGATGGCAGAGTAATAAATATCTGTGTGCCTGCCTGTGCTCTGACTGACGTCCTGCTGTGAGAGCCTGCTGCTTTCAGTCCCAGAGCTATCACCATTTTCTCTCCTTCTTGTCTGATTGTAGGAAGGAGTCTTGAGCTTTCTGTAGTGCTGATCAAATTCCCTGTGTGTGGAATACCATTTTATTTGATTATTTTGTTCTTTTTCCTTCCTGCCCCTGATGTCCAGAATAGGTTTTCTGTCTTAACCACCCTGTTTAGCATACTTTTTTACTGCTATTACAGTTTGTTTTTCAGTCACAGGTTCAGATTGAATGCGGGATATATGTTCTATTTCACTTGCTAACACTTTTGGTCATTCTCTAAATTTCAGGCACTGCAGGGATCCGTATTAAGTCAGATTGAAGTGTGCAAAAAATTGGAACACCTAGACAGTTCAGCAAAGGATGAATGTAATCCAATAGACCTGCAAGCTGCGAGCAAAATTATGATTTATTGTCAAAACCAGCTTGAAGAAAGGAGCCATAAATTGCAGATCCGTGAGACCGTCCTTAAAGATGTGGAAGCTTTTATGGCCTCCCTGAGGAAGATCCAGTCTTCCATCAAATGTCTCCCAGATCCCCCAGATCAACTTGAAATACAGGGAAAAGCTTTGAGAGAGGCTGCACAAGAAGTTTCTCATATGGCAGAAGAGGCTAAATGTTTGGATGAACGCCTGAAGACTGTTAATATCTGCTTGGAAGATGCTAAATGTGGGAGAAAGACTTGCTGTGAAAACCTTGTTCTGACTTTATCTAAAGAGCTAAATGCGATTTATGATCCCTCAAGTGAGCAGGTGCTTACAGAAGAAAAAGACTTATACAAGACTTTTTCCAGAAAAAACAGTGAACTCCTTAAAAACATTCAGGATCTACGTGACAGAATTAGCAAAATAGGCTTGAAGGATCCAACAATTCCAGCTATTCAAAAAAGGTGAATTATTTTTTAAAGCTTTTCTAATTTCATAATTTCAGTGGAGTCAGCTTGGGTGCCTCTGCAGGAGAGCACTGAAATGTGAAGTATCTGTGAAACATTGACAGAAGCTGTGAGTTTGTTTTATTTGTTCCATCACAGCTTAAAGAAGAAAGCCTTCCCCTTATTTTTTCTTTCAAACTCCTATATATATATGTGTGTTTGAAGCAGCATTGAGGAAGAAAAAATAGGAGATTGGTTATTGTGATCTTAGTTTTCAGTGAGAAAACTGTCAAGCAGGGAGATGGGTCCCCTTGCTGGGCACTGGTGCACCTGATCTGAAACTCTGCAGTGTAAGATGGACAGACTTGCCTTTTAGTACAAATTAATTTCACTGTGTTTGTACAGACCCAGCTGCCCTTCAGAATTTGGATTATTTTCTCACAGTGCTGAGGTCAGCATAACTCGTCTGGGGGCCTGTGTTAGATTACATGAACTGAAGATCAAATTAGACTTTTTATGATGTCCTTTAATACAGTATGTGGAGCTCAGGATGTATTTCTAGGGAACTTAATAATTACATTGTGAACCAAATCAAAGGCTTACTTTAATATAAGGCTGTATTTCATTTTTTTCTAATAAAGGATAAAATCATTAACAGAATTGGAGAAGGAATTGGATCGTGCTGCTGCTGAAATGAAACCTATGCAAGAAATTGCTAATGAGCTCCCACAGATCAATGAGGAGATAGCAGAGGAAGCAAATGAGCAGTGCAGAGTTACAGAGAGGTTATGGGAGGATACAAAGCTCTTGCTTGCTGAATGGTAAGGAGGAAAATTGCATTTTAAGGTAGTATTGTTCAAGTAAGAAGTTTGCTTGTGGGATCAAACAGAAAAAAAACCCTAGACCATACCTTAAAAGTACAGTGGAGACATAAACTATCATTAAACCAAGTATTGCTCATGGAAGTTTGCAGCCAAAGCTCATGAATTTTGCATATTTTTTTATGCAAAAACATATAAACATCACAGTCCCATCATTTAGCAGGTATGCAGTGATGTGTTGGACTTAATCGGCATCCAGAAGAAAAACCTGGCTGCTGCTGGGAATGCTGCGTCTTCTGTATTTGCTGTGAATTTCCTGCCAGCACACTGAAAAAGAAAAGACAAACTGAAACAAATGAAAAAAGGACAGCTGGGAAAATAGTCTCTTATGCAGCAAAATAAAGGGAGCTTGGTTTGATAACACTGTGAGAGTGGGGACTGGGAAAGGCTGTGGTTGATCGCCCAGGGCATCTGTACTTCAGATACGGTTTTTGAAGATGCTCAGAGGCTTGGTATGGACTGGCACAGCTCTGGTTAATTCTCATGACTTGCACAGGTGGGAGTAACCTGTTTTCATACCCCACTGAAGGATGGGCTGATGTCCACCATCCAAGCTGCTGTGAGATCTGCTGCATGTGGTATTTCAGTTTACTGGTGACTGAGCTCACCTTTCAGGTGGAGAGGATCATACGAACTCTCCTGCTCCTCACAGTTCAATGTGGATCAGAGACGTATGGTGGCGAAGGGCATTTCTGATTCCAAAAACTGTCTGGATACCACACAGGTATCACACATTATTACAGGACTTAAGACTGGTACAGTTCATCATTCCTTCTCTCTCATCCAAACATAGTTGTCAAATTCCCAACGTGTGACTATAGGAGAAGGAAGCAGACAGGAGGTTGAGGCTACAGGTTTATGTTTAGGCCATAAATAAATACATCTCTTTTTAATAGCCAGGAGCAGTGTACAAGGGTTCTGGAGCTCCTGAAGCAGTATCAGAGCTGCAAAACAAGTCTGACCAGCATCATCCAGAAACAGGAGATTATGCTTTCCCAACAAACTTCTTACATGGGGAAGGACAATTTGAACAGACTAATAGCAAAGGTGAGTAACAAGAACTTAGTGGAAAGGAAAGAAAAGCCTTTCCTGGGCACAATCAGCTGCAGGGTTACCCTTGTACTCTCAGCCTTCAGGGCAGATGCTAAGGCCTTGCTTTCACTTTGGCTTCCAAAATACATTTAGGGACTCCATATTTTTGTTTTAAGTAGATTAAAGTCTGTTTTTTTGTAGTGAATCAAGGTGTTGTTACGGAGAGGGATTAAAAAAATAAAAACAAACCCCATGGAAGAACTAGGATCTAGTGTGAAGATGAGATGAAGTCCTGCCTTTTTGCTCCACGCTGTCTGTGACAGCAGTTAAACATTTGCAGTAGCTTTTACATTGCTTGATGAGCTACTCATACTGAATGAGCAGGTTCTGCTGGACACCCCTTCATTTTGTTTAAGGTTTTCCACTTTTTCTGTCAGAAATGTGACAGCCAGCTTCTTGGCTAAATGAATGCAGCTACTGGGTATAGTTGTCCATGGCTAATGGATAAGTGAACAGCAGCGCGTCCATCAGGAGCCTTTTACTGCACAGGTTTCACATATCCTGGGTTATGTAACTGCTTGTTCAGATCCTGTTTTTAGGCCTTCTGACGAGGCATCACCCATAGCATCCAGCAGTGTTTGCTCTCAGGCAGTGCTGGGCTGGTTACATTTAAGAGGGAATGTAAGTGGTGTCTTCCTCAGGCAGTGGGATGGTGTCTGCCTGTGCCAGCCCCCTTCAGCTGAGGCAGGGTCTCTTCTTGGTCCCACCAGTGAGACTTGGGACACCTTGTATCACCTGGGCTCCTGCTGCAAGGGGGGACATCGTGGGCATATCCCAGCCCCTGCTTGTATGGAGACCCCTCTCTGGGAGCAGCCCTCCCTCCTCACCCTGAGCTGTGCAATTCCCACTCCCAGAGCTGTGGTCTGAAATTGCTTTGGCGCAGTACAGGCACGTCCTTGGGTGCTGATGATTTGTTA
Organism: Tichodroma muraria; assembly: GCA_013390105.1. Lineage (NCBI taxonomy): Eukaryota > Metazoa > Chordata > Aves > Passeriformes > Sittidae > Tichodroma > Tichodroma muraria. The sequence continues at coordinate 9,939 of WAAG01059117.1, read as the reverse complement.
TATAGAATTATACGAAATAATAGCAGGGAAAGTCCTCTGCTTTGTTCTGGTGAGAGCAGCTCTGCCATCCCTCCCCCGAGCTCAGCGCCCAGCAGGGTCCGTATGGGAAGATGTAATTTCCCAGGATGTCTGTGGGAAATAAGGAGAGAGCTGTTAACATCCGAATGCCTGGCACTAGAGGTCAGTGTTTCTTTCCCAGGAAGCTTCCGTGTTGTTTGTAAACACTGACATTCCAATTAAACACAAAGGAGCAGCTTGGTGTTTAAATTGAAAGTAGGAGAAAGAGATGTTTCAGTTTCTGGCAGTGACATATTTGACAGTGCCTGTGTTTAAGTATAGGATTTAAGCTTTTTTCTGTAAATAGTTCAAAACCTGGGGATCAGAACGCAGGTTATATTTTAGAGTTGTAATAGTATCTCAGATGATTATGACAGTGTGCATTGTTCATCTCTGTAATCAAGCTTCTGTGTGTGGATGTACAGTCCCCTTGGATCTGGCACTTGGGACTTTAAAAGCAAACTGGGGTTTTGGCTCTCTTAGAAATAAATTATCTATATTCCTACTCAGCTGTTCTGCAGCCAGTAACAGAATGATAAGGATTTTTGACAGGGAAATATTCCTGTCATCATGGCAGGGATATAACAAAACAGAATGCATTCCTAGTCTCATCATATTGTATAAAATAGATTCTTTTATGTAACGTTGTTGTTTCTCTAAGCAAAAAAACACAGCAAATCAGTTAAAAGCTATTTTGCTGAATAAACAATCATAAGCAAATATGCTCACAAATATCCATGTGGTCTTTTTCACAGATTGAAGAGGCAAAAGAGGAATTTAATGAACACTCTGAAGATGTAGACAAAATAAATCAGATCTGCAAAAACCTGCAATTCCAGCTGAATAAAATGAGAAGCTTCGAGGAGCCTCCATTCGAAAATGAGGCTAACATTATTGTGGACAGATGGCTGGATGTATGTAAAAAGTAAATTATCAGGGTGGTCTTATCTGTTATGCATTATAGTAATTGATTCTGACGCGGGTGTAATATTTCGAATAAATTAAGTGCAATATGGCAGAGATTCTTAAGAGATAAATCCAAGTGTTTACCAGAGCAAAGCTTGCAGAGTATCTATGGATGTAACAATTCTTATCTCTCAGGTAGTTTATATTGTCAATACTCCTTGGCAATAAATAATTCTAGAAAATGCAGAAAGGCAATATTTGTGCTTTCTGCATGAATCTGTAAGCTTCCATAACTTCTATGGATTTAGACTTTGGAGACAATCTGGAAAATTACCGTGCTGGTGCTTTTGGTGGGAAATGTTCGCCACTGTTGATCTAAGCAGTGCATCAGTACTGAGATTAAATGGTATTTACTGGGAGTAGATAAACATTAATGAGCAAGGCTCCTTCCTAAACCTGCCTTAAAACTGGCAAGCTGCTGTTGTGATTGGTATGTTTGGTGACATGTGTGGCAGGGATTTAAATATCTTCTCCATAACCAGTTTACTGTGAAGACAAGAGATTTTTTTTTTCCCCTTTGCCGCTCTTGTTTTTTGTGGGTGGTTTCATCTCACTCCGATTTTATCGAGCTGCTTTTGCTTTTAGAATATTACTCAACATTTTTTGAAATCTGTGTATGTTTTCTGTCTATCAATCTAATGGTAGATCAATGAAAAGACCGAAAACTACTGTGATAATTTGGGAAGAGCTCAGGCTTTGTGGGACAAACTCCTGAGCTTATCTGGCACAATCGACGCTTGGGCAAACGCAGAGCTCAAGAATGCAGAGGACCATTGCCTGACTGAGGAGGACCTCACTCAGTTGAAGGTAATTTAAATGGAAATTTTTTACCTTTCCTTTATACTATAGTGATACAGGCTTTGGGCTATAAACATGCACATTGCATAGAAATACCAGCGGAGGAAGTTGTAACATTTGCAGTTGTATCTGCAAGGGTGGTTTCACTTAGGATGTTGTCTTTATTTGGGGATACAGGTCTTGGAAACTAATGCATGGATAGTGTATATGTGTAGTAAGTGGTTTTCAATTAATGCAACACTGCAAATGCTGTGTTGTGCTGTACAAAAAAGGAACAGAGAGAAGGCCTGTAAGGCTGTAGCTTGGAGTACAGCGGTGCACAGAGAAGAAAGAAGAGTGTGCATAGGCTAATGATTAGTTTTCCAAGTAGAAGTGGCCTATCAGTGAAGATACTGGAGCCTCTGGGACATCTGGGCAAGGCACAGTTCAAGGAGAGATTTCAGAGGTGGCTTATTTTCCCCCTGTCCTAGTGTGTTCCTCGCTGTAACTTTTTGCAGCCTCAACAGAGAGTGGCTATTGAGCATCTCCAGGGGCTGCACATGGGCAGGCAGCAGCAGAGCCTGGGCTGCCCGTGCCCCTTTGGCACAGATTATAACATTAATTCTCAGCATCAGGGTGCAGCTGGGTGTGAAAACACATGCACTAGGTCTGTGCCATTGAAAGCTTCGTGTACAGGGGTGAATATTTTATTTTCTAACTTTAGGGCCACAATGGACCAGCTGTGCTGCTTCGTTGTGGTCATAAACCAGTGTCTACTAAGCAAAAATAATTTCCTGCTTAAGAGTGATTGAGACATAAATACATCACATATCTTCTTGTTTGGAAATTTGCAGACAGTTTTTCCTGACTGTTTGCAAGCTACAAATGGCCTGGTTTTTATTATGGTTGTTTGCAGCTTTCTTCCTGCTAGCACTGCTCATTTGTTTTAATTTGCAGAGCTGTAAAAAGCCAAGGTGCTCTTTGTGTATGGATCTTCACTAGGAAACAGTGGCATATCCACTGTGCAGCAGTGGATATTTTGTCACATCATTGTTGTCTCTACCATTGTATTGTCAGAATTTTCCTGGAGTAGTTTAGGTCTCTGGAGGCTCCAATAAAAGTGCACCAGCTGGAAAATGCATCTTTAGGGCCATTTTGTTACCTGGAAACTGCTCAAGTCCAGCATGATGTGACAGTGCCCCTGGCGTGACTCTGCTCCTCCTTAGGAAAGCTGTGCTGGAGGTGGCTGCACTAAGGTTACTCTGCTGCTTCCTTGTGAGAGATTAGCCTCAAAAGAGGAGGGAGAAGAGGGCAAGAAACACAGAAATCGTGTTCCCATGAGCAACTGTTATAAAGCGGAATAGGAGGAGAGAAAACGGACCCCAATGCATTTGCATTTTTGTGGAACGATTCCCAGTGCAGAAGGCATTAGGTTAATTTATCACTTTATTATTACTCTATTTTTGTTGATCCTGAAACACCTCTCCGTTTATGTTAGTTCCAAAAAGACCCCCAAGTGTTGCAATGTGTATCACCTTTGCATGGGATTGAAGCCCAGGGTCCTTTGTGAGCGCCCAGCAGAGCACTGGTGCACGTGTATTCAGGGAGCCTGTCACAAAAGAACAGAGCAGTGAATTATTGGACTGTGTATTAAAGGATAATTTCAGTATAAATAATGTGAGAGAAGTTCTGCTTTCCCCTGTAGCCTGTATGCAAATGCAAACTCTTTTAAGGGCTGCAGCACATGAATAGGTTTTGATGATTGCTTGTATAGAGACTACAAAAGGGAGGCATTGTCCTCAGAGAGCTTGGAATATTGATTTGGGAATATGAGACAATGTCATTATCCTGTTCATAAGTTGAAGCTGGCATTTTACTTTCACATTACTGACTTGTTCCAAAATACATTTAAATGAGTGGAGGTCTTTTCATATGCAGAGGATTTACATTTAAAAAGTGCTTACAGCATGTGTTTTATTTTATCACTTCCATACCAAAGCACGTTGCCACCAGGATACCAGTTCTTAACTTGAAGTCTGTGACATCTGAGAATATCCCTTTTAGCAGAAGCAGCAAGACATAAATGCAAAATTAAAACTATTTTCCTGCAAATTTACTTGAAGCAAAATAATTAAGATTCTTAAATATATGCTAGGTTTGCATTATCAGCTACTTTGCCTGAGAAACAGGGTGTTTCTGACTTGAATACAAAAAATGCTTAATTGCTAAAATGAAAATCAGGAAATGAACAAATTGTGACACCTCTGTATGTCAAAATGCATAACCAGAATATTTTAATATAGTTTTCTGACATAAACATTGAGATTTAATTTGCAGGGAAGCACAGTTAGTAATGTGTTTTTTCCACCTTTAGGCATGCTTACGAGTCCAAGAGCAGAAACTCCAGAAATTCGACAGCACGGTGGCTGAGATAGAAGAACTTCTGAATAGTAATGAACCTCCACTGGAGCTACAGGTACAGAGAAACTTTTACAGCTCATACACCAGTACTGCCTACCATAGCCCTGCTTCTAGTATTGCCTTTGCCACAATCAGTTACTGGTTTTACTTATGTCTGCTGGGGGAGAGTTGGGGACATTTTGTTGCCAGTGGGCAGTGGTATTTCATTTGTTGTATCTGTCAGGCTGTTAGAGGTTGTTAGAACCAAACCTGTCATTTTAAACACAAAGGTCTTTCTCACTTTTGTGCCTTTTTAGGCCCTTGGGCCTGCCCAAAGAGGCTGATTATCAGTGATATCTGGTGTTTAGCTGTTGGTCAACAACAGGGCACAATAGACTTCATCACTCACCCCTTTGGGGATCCCAGGAACTCAGCATAGTTCTGACTGTCTATTTTAAATTCTACCTTTGCTTGGACATGGCTTAATGTAGCTTGGTTTCTTGCACAGAGTGATGCTTACCGTGGTGTTTTCCTTTGGGCTATCATAAGGAAATCTTCATCTTTCTGTGTTAGCTTCACACAGCAAAGAATAAAGTCTTGTTTAAGACCATGTTAGCTTCCCTTGCTCCTGGAGCAGTTCTGTAATCACCCTCTCACGGTGTCTGTCAGATGCACCTTGAGCTTGACCCTGTTTAGCTGTTTCTGTGTTATCCTCAGCAGGCAGTGAACTCAGAGGAGTTTCACTGGGTAAAGTGATCTAAGGAGCTTAGGGAAGGACTCAGCAACCTTGGAGCACGCTGAGCTCCTTGGGAGCACCAGGCACCCTGAGTCCCTGGGGTGGTGTTCCACCTTGTGATCCCACCCAGCTGCTGCCTCATGCAAGTCAAGGATGACATTCAGGACCTGTTGCTCCTTAGTGAATAGTCTCGAGCCAGAGCTCACAACCTCTCTGCTAGCCTTTTTCTGGGTCATTGTGGGGAATTTCCCCCAGTAGAATCACTGCAGGGGGGTGTGTTGCAGACAGAGATGCCAACCTCTTTTTCATGGCAGCTGAAGCTCCTGTAAGGCTTTATCCAGCTCTGGGTAGGCACTAGAGAGATTGACAAATAAAATAAAACGGCACCAGTAAAAATGCTAATAAAGATGAACTGAGGTCGCTCCTCCTCAGAAGAGCAGAACTTACATGTTTTTCAATTTCTGGAGTGGGAGTGAAACAAATCATGACAAACTGTAATTGAAACGTCTGGACTTCAGATCACTTAATTTCTTTTTATGACTATCATGGATTTTTGTGAAGTTCTGGGTAATCAATGCAGTATAATTGATGCATGTTTATTTCCAATTTTAAGGTCATCAGATCATCTGTTGTGCAAAAAATGGAGCTAATTAAAGAGCTCTTGTCAGCCAAGCGAGGGGCCAGTGAAATCACCGTGAATACAGCAGAGCTGAAAGGAGACCTTGATCTGGCCAAGACACAGATTGGAATGACTGAATCACTTCTCAAAGCTTTATCTCCTTCAGACACCTTAGAGATCTTTACTAAATTAGAGGTAACATGCCACAGATTGTGTGTATTTTATACATTTGTTCATCATTTCTCTCTTGGTCAAGTGTTCATAAGTGTTCATCCTGTGTAAATTGTAGACTGTAGAATAATTCAAGTGAAGAGCCTGGCTTGAATATTTCCTTAAGCTGCCAGAAACATGAAAGAAAAGCCTCTTTTTACTGGAATTATCAGATATATTTAACCCTTGCAGCTGTTGGAAATGGTTAATCCTAGATGCAGCAGCAGTGTTGCCACCCAGGATAGGTTCAAAGCAGTAGTGCGTGTTTGGATTGTCTGTTTTCCAAGACTGCGTAATATACAGAGGATGCCTTTGTGCCACCTGAGCCTGACTGCAAGGGGAGTTCCCAGCAGACAATTTCAGCCAAATATTTGCTGAAACTTGAGCTTGTAGGCTTAGGCTGGAAAGATTTAAACCTCCTGTCGAGCAGAGAGTGGATTATGTGCATTGTGGGTGTCAGACCTCTAGTGTTTGGGGCAGTGAAATCACAGCCATTAGAGGAAAGATAGAATTTTTACTTAATTCTCTATCTCCTTCTAAGTTATCTTTCAGCCCACAAGGTCTTGACACACAGAATAAGGAATTTAGGGGGTGGAATAATGCCTATGGCAGCTGAGGCATTATAGTTTGTGAGTATTATATGCTCTGGAACATTCAATTCACATATCTATTCTGTGGGATTATGTGTGCGTACAGGTGTATACACACTGCTCAAGGAGAGTTTAGTGCTTATACCAACCTATTGATGGCCTTGTTAATGCCAATCTAATTTAAGAAATTATTTTGACATGCAGGGAGGGTGAAACCCTTTTAGCTCTGTACAGTGAACTTCTGCTTGGCCTTCAAAACTTCTTTTTTAAAACTTTTCCTGCTTTTTTTTTTTTTTTTTAACCTTAGGAGATACACCAGAAAATTCTGCAACAAGAACACCTTGTGGCATTACTCCAGGAAGAGACAGATTGTCCTGATGTGGATGAATTAAATAAGCAGCTTAAATGTGTCACTGATTTATTTAATAGCAAGAAACATGTGCTTCAAGATCACTTTATGGGTGTTTTGAATCGTAAGTGAGCACATTTCAATTATTTACCTTTACAGGCTTGCATTGACCACCACAATGACTAAAAGGTTATGCAACTAATTGGTTAGGTGTCTGAAACTGCTTTGATATTCCAAACTGCCTCAGGGTACTGAACAAGGTAAAGATTTGTAGAAAAATGGATTTTGATCCCAGCAAACCACTCAGTCTGAATCAAAGTATGTGATTTCTTACTTTTGCGTTTAAAAAATTGGATAAAAGAAGTGTAAAGCATAATTTAGGAACAAATGTCAGAGTATTTAATTTAAAAATCCAGAAATCCAATGTTTTAATTTTTTCCAGTTACTTTTTTAATTTAAAATTAGTTACAAGAATAAATAGTGTTATTATTCTTTGCTTTAAGCAGATGCAGGATTATGCAGGTGGGAAATTTGGCCCAAAGATAGTCTCATGTCTTCAAATGTTTTTAAAATAGTGTTAATCTGTGTGGAAGTTTCCAGTAGGCTATTCCAGGTCTTGTTTACCCATACTGCTGTGTATAACAGACTTGTCTGTTCCTAGGGAACAGGTGTGTTGATTGTCAACTAATGTTAGCTAAAAGACTAAAGACCTGTAGCATTTTCAATCACATGTTCTGTAGTAAAAAGCAACCTTTGACAGTAGCACTGATAAATGTAATTGTAAATTGTCTGAAATCTTCATGTTAAACAGGATTTTCTTTTATAGAATGCAATTAATGAAAAAAATTGGAATGTACCTTTTTTTTCAGGTCATTGCAAGAATTTTAATGACTGGTTCAGCAGCACTCAGCTGTCTTTGAAGGACTGCTTTGAGCCCTCAGAAACAAAATCCATATTGGAAGAAAGACTACAGAGGCTAAAGGTAAAGTATTAAAAGATTGTAATTTCTAAAGCAGATTCTTCTCAAAGTGTTGCTCTTTTTACCCACGAGATGATTCTTGGGACTCAATTCAGCTGCAATGGTTTTATAACTGGAGGCTGAAAGAACATCCAATATAACTTAAAGCA
>WAAG01059099.1:4521-16820 GCA_013390105.1 Tichodroma muraria | reverse complement strand
ACAAAAAACTCCTCACTCCTCCTGTCTGCAGTTTGTTCTGCCAGCCATTTTAAAAAGCAGACACCCTCATGTTACAAGCAAAGTGTTAAGAGCTGATAGTTCTCTATACTTAGCAGGCAATCTGTACAGGAGTTTAAAATATATCCTATTTTCAAAGGAAAAGAAACTATATTTTACGTAACACTCAAAACACGACCTTATTCCCCTCCCTTATTTATATTGCACTGAAATTTTGTCAAGTCAAATAAAAAAAAGCTAAATAACAAGAACATTTTTATAATTACTTTGAAAGCTCTTAAATCTGAAACTAAGCAGTTGTACTTGGCCTCATGAATTCCCTTCCCCTCAAATTTGCTGAAAAAAATCTGCCCTTGGGCATGTAAGGCTCTGACAGTGTGTTCCAGCTATGGCTCCCAGTGAGAACCACAGCTCAGCTAAGAGAAAAGGTGTTTTTCCAGATAACTACTGAATATCCCTAACTATCTTAATAACTTAAATCCTGAAACACTGAAGGACAGCATGTATGTGCTCAGAACAGATCTGTATTTGTTGATGCTGTAGGTGGCAGCAGGACCTCTTACTCTCTCCTAAACTCTGGCATCCTCCAGAAAAAATCTTCGAGAAAAACAGCAAAGCTACCACTGCTTTAATGATACAATACTCTTGACACCTTTAAATTCCTTTCTACCAAAGAAACAGCAGAAGCCTGTAACAGCAGAGTCCCTGCAAACGGAGTCACAGCAACGTGCTTGCCTGCTCCTTTAGCTCCAGATGTGCCCACAGCCTGGTGCCAGAAATCCCACCATAGCGAGAATAAAAAATCCAAGCTTGCTAAGTGTTCTGGCTGATATTTTTACTTCCTCCAGCAAGCTTTCATCTGACATTTTTTCCTTGACAAAGGAAGGTCTCAGACAAGGAAAGCGGAGACTGAAACACGTTTTTCCATGCAAGCTAACCAGTAGTGCCATTTATCTTTCCTATACAGTTCAAACATAGGTTACAAAACCTAGGAACAAATTAACAGCAGTACATGGAAAAAAGAGCCTTGCCTACCTACTTAAATGCACTTACGAGACTTAGAAATTGATTAATATTTAGAAATTATTGCAAGAGTGCATTCAGAAGATTGCTATCTCCAGCATTTACAAGGAATCTGAAAACTGCATACTATGATGATACAGGTCAGCAATTCTCTCTTGGTTTACTTACTTTTAAAAATCATGAAGTATACATCCAAAACACACTGACATAAAACATGTCAGAAAGGGATTTTTGTTAGGGCTGGGGTTTTGTTTATTTCTTTTTTACAGCAGTTTTTTTTCCTTTGCTAATCTGGAATTATACCATTACAACTCTAGTTAATAAAATGACTCACCAGGGCTGCTTCATTAGGTGAAGTAGTTTTGGATATAAGCACAGAAAAACCAAAACCCATCAATGGGTTCTACACTTTGTTCTAAACCCCAAGAGATGTGTCTTAACTTCATCTAGTCAGTTCCTGAAACATAATAGCAAATATTCACCCTGCAAAGCCAGGAACTACACTAGAATACTTTTCAAAGTAAATTAGACATTTGAACTTTTATTCCCACTCTCTTGTCTAGTGCTTCTCTAGAACCTGAACTCAGTTGACCAGAACCACCCTGAGCAGTGGCTGCCATCCTGCAGCACAGCTACAGCAGAGTAAAAGGTCACAGGTGCTGTGTCCCGGTATTAAAGGCTGGGCCACAATATCCTGTGTGTTGCGTAAGAGCAGGAACCAGCTGCTGCCTCAAGAACCTCGAGGCTTACGCATCCACCCCTCCTGCTCTTTTCTCCTCTCCACTTCCACGTATCATGAATGAAGCTGCTCCTTCTTCACACCAATGGGCAAGGAACCTTGCTCGTTTGGACTGTAATTGGTCGGTCTAACAAGAAGAGGTTATCTGTCCACAAACCTTGCCTCACTGGACAGAGATACATTCATCGCAGGATTCTCAGCAAAGGCAGCTGACTGTGGAGCTCCTTGCCAGGGCTGATTAGACACAGACTAACTGCGGGCAGAGCAAAGTTCAGGACACACCTGTACGAGGAAAGGCTTTTTTTGATAGTGGCAACAGAAAGCAGGTGTGCTGAATGTGGAGTCCCATATCACCAAACACTCAGGCTGAAAGTTAGCGTTTACACAGGAATCCTACACTCTTCCAGAATTTTGTTTCACATCTAGATACAAATCAAAAGATTTGTAGGATTTCAAGTTAGGGCTTGAAAAATCCATAGCAAGGGAAAAGAGGAGAGGGATGAGTAGGTTGGATTGGCTGAAGAAATAGAAACCAGTAAATATTTTGGAAGAGGACAGGAGGAGTCAGAGATGCAGTAAAAGCCACATCCTGTCTGTCCTGTGCATGTAAGAAAGTTGGGAAGAAGGAAGCGCAGGTCTACACACACACAAGAACACTGCTCTCTAAGCCTCAGCTGATAGTAGAAGGAAGAATGCATTCATCTGGGCTAACAGGCAAGGGGACAAAGACAAAACACAACTAACAAAAAAATCCCCCTTTTTTTCTGTATATCAGCATCCAAACTTCTTACCTGAGAATACAAATGAGTTTGAAACTAAGTTCTCCCAAACAAGCAAGCAAACATTTTGGTATTGCCCCTGTGCATAGGCAAGAGGACCATCTAACTGGCAAGAAAGAAATATTTTTGTCTTTGCTTTTAATACTTTTTAACTGATGCACTAAACATTTCTGAATCAAAAGGAGACAGTTGGCCAGCAGCAGAAGATGAAGAGATTCTTATTCCTGATGAAACATTTGAAGACTCAGGGGCAGATTACTTCAGTGCAACATGCTTCATTAAATCCAGAACCAGAAGCCAAATCCTGTACCACCTTCTCAAAGCAGTGCTAGATGATGCACACTAAAATCTCCTCCTCTACAAACCTGACACCATCAGTTCTTACCAGTTTGTGTAAAGTACTATACAGGAAATTCCCAAAGACGCCAAACTATCTATTCAAAGAATGTCACTCTAGCTCTACCTACAAATAAGTATGTATATCTGTTTATTTCACTGCTCCCTAATAATAGCACTTGGCATCTGTCAGACAATGGTGAAACTACATTTTATTACCAAATGACAAAGAAGAACAAATTTGGTTTATTCTGGCAAGGCACGAAGTAATGGACTAGATTACGCAGCTGGAAACAGATAGGGGTGGCTGAATGCTTTCAATTCTAAAACATTGGAAATAAAGCTAGCTTTTAGCTACTGCACAGTTTTCTATATTCCTTTAAGAATTTTCTTGGGCTTTTCAGTCAGACAAATTTATGAAGGACTGTATAATATAATCCACTTGAAACACTGCTCCTCAGAATTAGATCCAACAGTTCTCAGCCACTGGGGGTGAAAGTCAGAATAGGAAAATTACATCTTCCAAGCACTACTTTATACTATGGAAGTTTTGACCAGACTTTCTCAACATGTGTCCATCACCAGGAGATATCTGGATTCATTTCAGTGCAAAATAGTCATTAGCAAACCATCTCTAGGACTTTTGCCCCTCTACTTCTCCAAGTCTATAACTTAAGGAAGTATATCACACTGCAACAGTTAACCAAGAGCTGCTGTGAAGACTAGGAAAACATTCCTCAGCCTACTTGTTTTTGTTACCTTTGATTTTCAAAGAGCTCTTTGATATGGTGATTCTCTATTTCTGAACAGTAATGCCTGAAGCAGAGGTTAAATAGCATGGAATGCATTTTCTTTTCCTTTCCACCTTCTTCCTATTCATGGTATCTTTGCCTTCCCTGCAGCTGCCACAAGAACATTTTCAGAGCTACTTCAGCCCTCTGGGGCTCCACCGCAGGAGGCAGGTGGGCTGGGGAGAGGTCAGTTCCTGCTGGAGCCCATCTGACAGGGCCAGTCTCCTCCACCATGCTTTTCTCTCCCTCCACTCCCTAGGCTGGATGGAATGGAATGAGCTCTGCTGGGGCACCAAGAGAAAGAATTGAGTGTAATTATGAAATTGGAGCAAGAAGCAGACTAGAGCATGGGAATATGTACATATGGAAGATACAGCCAAGTCCTCTGGTTACACCTCTAAGTCCTGTAACCATAATTTGAGGGACTTTAGGAAGCATACTGGATGCTTGCTGTGATCTTACACCCCACCATTAATGCCTTTTTCTAGGCACCAAGGAGGATAGCAGTGAGAGAGACATTTTCTCCCACTAAGGTGGCCACCCTTGTGACGTTGTAGGCAGGAGTGAGTGGATGAGAATAGGGAAGAAAATATCACTAGAGAGAGAAATAAAAAGCCAACTTCTAAAATCTTAAGAGTTATCCTAGTAGGGTTATAATTTTATCAATAGCACAGATGCACCACTATCAGCAAGCAGGCACCAGAACTCCATGCAGTGCAGGGGTTTTCATCAACAGAGAATTTAGTGATCTTCCAGGAGCAACACTGCTATTTTAAACACCTTTTCAGCTGCTACATGGCCTGTAAGCTTGTCACTATGCTTTAGAGAGCACTCACTACAAGGAGGTTGCATGAAGACTTCCCTTATAGTACTCAGTTCTTCTTCAGCACTTCAAACAGACCAGTCATGACAAAAATTGGATCTGAAAGCAGATATGCTTGTACTGTGTAAGACGACTTTCAGTTCCACTCACACATGATTTAGACAACTTCATCACAGATTAAATACATTAAAATTCAAAGATAGGCTACTTACTCTTTTTATGACATCCTTTGTCTGTATGAGACTTAAAGGAAGACTGGATAAAGGCAGTGACTCTGTTATAAGAATAGAGATGACAAAAACCCCTGAGGCAAAAAAAAAACCCCAACCCAAAACAGGGGAAATGTACTGCAAGGCATGAAAGAGATGCAAAACTGCCCATAGAATATAAAAATTATTATGAAAACCAAGCTATTATCTGCAAATGCCTCAATCTGTGCATTTACTTCTGTTTGAAATTTTCTTTCAGTTCTGTAACTTGATAATGCCATAAAAAAGCAACCTTTCTCCATAATCCTTTCTTTAAATAATTTCTTCCCTATGCAGTGCTCAAACATTTTCATTCAGTGCCATAACACAGCTTCAACAAGCCATGAAACACATCCTGGCCGACAATCCTGCAATACAGCATCCACATCCAGAACCTCATCAAAATCTCATTTGTGCCAACAGAAGGTCACCTTCTTGTTTCACGGCACCATTAAAACCACTTCCACTGGCTATTGAAAAGTGCCATGTTTACTTCTAACCACAGCACTTAGCACCACTAAACCCAGGAAACATAATGGAAATGCTTACATCTATTAATAGACCATTAAGCTATATGGGAAAAATATACCCTGTGGCTGATGCATGGTATCAAAAGTGAAGAAACCACATGAAAGTAAAGCCCTACTCTATCCCTTTCCTTCAGGAGATGGAAAGGAGAACTAGCTCATCCACCATTTATTTTGGAAGCCATAATTTGTTCACTGTTTATCAACATTTTAAGAGGCCCAACAGCACATTCCAGTTCTCTCCCTGAGGTCTCTTCCTCCTGACACAGACTGGGTCTGCACACACACAAACAGATGCCACATTCAACACAAACAAGGGAATGAAAACTGGCAAGATGCAGGCAAGTCACCAGCAAAAGGAAAAGGAAAGCACTTCCCATTTGTTGATATCACCCTCTGCAGGGAAAGGAAACTAAATCCTTTAACTTAAAACATGTAAAAATCACAGTAATGGTGTGTGGATAAACACCGTGATATTGTCCTGTTTTCCCTTCTGAGAAAAAAGGAAAGGCCTTTCTTGGGTGATTTGTCATGCAGCAAACTTAGGAGCATAAAAAAATATTTTTGTTTCACATGACTGGAGTTCTTTCAAAATTAAGTTTATTTTACTCCCAATATAATTGGATATTGAAAATTTATTCCAACTCAACAATCAAGGCTAGTTTATTCAAACTGGAGTACTCTTCCAGCTCTCACTTGATCTACTGCTTAAGTGAGAAGGCAGCAGATCTCTGGGGGGACCCCTTCAGCACTCCCGCTGCAGTAACAAACCCAGGCACGCCACAGCACCTTAGGAAAGTTTGTATCTTTCTCTTTTGATCAAAGCCACATGAAGAATTTCAGTATTCCACACCCACGACAAAATTAATTTCAAACTATGAATATTTGAATGAGCATATTTCTGAAACAAAGCAGAGCCTTGATGGCTTCTGCTTGGCATGAGACAAGTAATTTGATAATTCATACGGATTGAACTGGGCAAGGCGTACTTGCAGATCTTCCTAAGTAAAACAAAACCACAATGCATCCTCCAGCATCTTGGCATCAAAACAGACAAAACTGTAGTAACTGTAGTAGTGTTACTGCTACTTTCTTGAAGATTTGACATGCTTTTACAGAGGAATCCACAAATTGGTATATGGTATCATGTATTTTTATCTAACACACCCATTCCCATCCTATCAAAATCTCAAGTAGAACAGATAAATTCTCACTCTTTTTTTTACTGAAATCACTACTAGGAAAAAGAAGTATCTAAGAGAAACTATTCGAAAAAGAAAAATAGATTATAAAGCTTCATATAATTTCTTCTAAACTGGTTGGATGCACAACAGATCTGTGATGGTGGTAAGGTTATGGGGCATAAAATCCATTTTTCTTTTCATGCAAGTAGATGTATTATCATGCAAAAAGCCAACAAGGCAATTGGTTCTGGCACGAAGTAACAATGCAGAAGACACCCCAGACTAAAATGCTCATCATATAACACCAATAAATATTCCATGGACTGGTCCTCTTGGAAGGCAAATGCAAGGACACAGGAATACAAAACAACACATGTAATTACTACTGAAGGGGTTGACTTCGAAAGGTTGAACAATTTCATCTACTTCTGTACTCCAAATACAGAAAAATGAGAGTTTCCAGATTATTCACAAACCAGAAAAAAGGGTTTGAATGTCCGACACTGCATCAAATGTGTATTTACTCTTGTAAGGAAAAACAGAGCTCAAGAAGGTAAATATTATATGATGCACAGGAAATAAACTCTTCTGTTAAGTCATTAGAAGAAATTGACTTCAACATTGTTTTTCCAACTGGTCCAAACAAAAAGCACATACGCGTAACACCGGAACATAAAAAGTTTCATTTTATGCATTGTAAAGGAATTAATTCAACAAAAGTGAAACGTTAACTCGAGAAGTTTGCTACTGGCATCTTTACGCTAAGAAAAGTAACATGAAAACGCAGTGAAAAACAAACTTTGGCACACAGAGAAAAACAGTTTAAAACAAGCCCACGCCTAAGCTACCATAACACAACTATGCAAACCCTGCACATCAGGAATACTTCTTCTATTCAGCACTGCTTTGGACCTTCTCACTGAAAAGCTGCTAAAAAAAGAAACACCTGCTGCGTAACTGAAGTTTGTGCAAAGATCACAGAAATGCTTTATCGGTCTCAGCAAAGCAGACATTTGTCTGCAGCACCTCAATACTACAAGAATAATCAGCTCCCCCTCGATCAAAGGAAAGCAGACACAAACACACGAAAGAAGTAGCAAAAACCTTCAGATATTCAAGTGCAAAAGCGAAATTGACATACCAGAATTTAGGGCGAAACAGTTTGATCTGGCAGTTGGAAAACAAAGATGACATGCGCACAAATAATACATTAAATGAAAAGAAGCACAATACTTCACAAAACTTCAGATCAGAGGGCATAGATATTAAATAGTTACAGGAAAGTGTAACTACTGTGGATAACGCATTTAAGAGTTACAAGAAGAAAATTAAGAATGTGACCAACAAGCATTTGAATATATTAGTTCATTACAGCTGCAAAACCCCTGAAATGTACACGCATTATAGATGTACATACACAGAGGACAATTCAAAGCCAGAAGTAATTCCATATGAAACATTTGGATTACTACTTAGCTACAACAGGAAGTATTTTACTAAGATTCTTACAACATTCAAACTCACAGAGTGCTAGGGGCTTAGGATCTTGACAAATGAAGAAAAACAATAGTATATTATTTGAAGCACAAAGTCTGTCAGTTGCATTACAATCTTTTAAACAACATAACAATAATCTTGAGGGTTTTTTTCCCATTTTAATGGTTAGATTTTCACTTTGAGAAAGCCACTTATCTCTTATCGCTACACAGCGACACATCATCATCATTAATCATTGTGGAGATAAGACACAGTGCAAGGTATTTCTAAATATCTTATCTAAAGTCAGTCCAGGGTTATGCGACTACTCAAGATGGAGTCATTTTTTTCACTGGAAAAGCCGCTTGAACACAAATATATCGGGAAAGCTGATACATACCCTGTTCCTACATGCACTAATTCCAGGCACAGAAAATACACCAGCAATATATCAAGTTGTGATGAAAATATCAAACACGAGTCAATTACAGAAAAATAACTCAAAAATTACGTAAAATTACCTAAAACAGGCAGATTAAAATAAACCCTGTTACAGTACTGAACTTTGGTTTTGATTACTCCAATAACCTTGGCTGAGCTTCACTACTCCTTCCACTATTTAAGCATTATTATCCAGATTTTTCTTCTCAACCAGCAGACGACCACAAGAAAGTTAAATCTGAGTGTGTAATACAAGTAACTAAACAGCATTCCCAAAATTTGCATTAGCTTCCTGATCAGCTTCATCTCTCTCCAACCTGTACAGTCCAGTTACTTATAAAAATTCCATAATAGTATCTAAAAAAATCAAAAAAAGCATTATATAAATTGATGTATAATCTAAACTGGGGATTAATGCTTCTAGGACCTGTTCAACATCTTGAGCCAGTCACAAACAAAGGGCTGGAAGCTGCAATGCCCTATCAGAGAGCTGGTGCAAAAACCCGACTTCGTGAGGAGTAGTCAAGATAACTAAAAGAGAAGAGCCAGACAAGCAACTCAATAATCCTGACACTGGGACCTTCTTGCAAAGGTGAAACACACAAGGAAATGTTTTTTTCCAATCATCTGAGTAGTCCAGAACTGAACAAAATTTAAAGCCTTGCTCTATTCTGTAGCCTTAGAAAGCATTTTTAAGTGAATGGCAGACAAAAGATTTTTAAAGAATTTCCCCTGTCAGTTTTGGCCCACATACATTGAATGACTGATAACCAAGAAAGTTATAATTGCATTTTATTTATTCATGAGATTAAAAAAAGCCTTACTACATAAATCTTCATACAGTATCATCACACAGGATATATAGCTTCATTTACATTAAATACATACATGCTTCTTCAATTAGCACATCCAGAAAAAATTACCTAATGTTAAAAAAAGCATTCGTGATGCCTTTCCACTGCTATGGATACACCAGCCACCAAAGCAAACGTAGGTATGTGACACTATACAACGTTGTCCTATAAACACCGAAGTTTTCAGATGCTTCACTTTCCTAACCTGTGCATTTCAAGTGATACACCTTCCTTCTACTTCTGCAATCCTGGAATTCAAAGCAAGACATTTTTCTCCACCACAGTTTAATGAACTTTATTGGAAAAGGATTTTTAGGGACAAAGCCAACTTTACAATACTTCAAATACCAAAACAGTAACCTTGAGAGAATGTAGTGTATTAAACTGCCCTGAACTAAAGCCAGTACTTGCAAATGGTAACATCACATGAAAAGCAGCACATGAATTAACCTCGGGGATAAACAACCTTGAGTGTCCATATATGAGAGAAAACAGCACAGTACAAAAAGTAGAGAAGAAGTATACGTTATTTAAATCATTTGAGCCTGTAAGAAATTACTTGGAAAAGCAATGAGATCAAGAAGAAAAACCCCACAGTATTTTTAAAGGAGTCCACACATGAATTCCTTTCACACAAACTGGTTTTGTGATATACAGTCTAAGATGGCACAACACATAATTTTTTATCTTAAATTCTTTTAGGCATGATCATGTTTTCTCTCAGGAAAAATCCCCAACCAACCAACAAACACATTTTACTCTGAAAATCAAAGTGTCCAGTATTTCAACCTCCTAGCACATACATTAAGCAAATCTCATCAGGCAGTAAAAAGGAAGATGAGACATTCAATACTGAGCCACTTGTCCTTCAAATGCTCTTTAGTCATTACCTTTACTATAGACAGCAGCAGCAATAATGCCTACATTTTAGTCACCTAACACTCTCCCTGACAAAAAGATTCCTAGTGTCTTCTCAGGCTATTGTTTGCCTCATGCCTCTGATTTTTGGCAAAGGGATATAATTGAGCTCTGCAAATATTATTTTCTTGTGCCACAGAATTTTGCTCCTTGTTTGCAGAAATATAAACAATTTAACAATATTCTCTCCCCTAGTAGTCAAGAGATACAAAAAAATTCCATTATTGCAGGCTTATTTGTTGTAGCTTAGTCCAGGCAAATAGACTGAAGTACCTCGCTTCACTGCCATCCTAGCAATTCCCCCAGCACCGGAGGATCCTACAGATCAAAACTCAGATGCTGCCAGAGAACTACGAAGTTTGGGAAGGGGAACACCAGGGAACTACAAAGTTTGGGAATTTGGTGGCTACAATCACTGCCTGTTGTTGGGGCAGCACCCTTTTGGGGAACAACACTGTGGGAAGGAGCATTTTACTCTGGAACAGAGAGGTAAGATTCTTCCAATCCCTATGACCAAGATGAGGACTCCATGACCAAGACATACATACAACTATGAATTAAGAGAGCATCATTTCCACATCCACGTTAATGATTCCCGTTAGTAGCTGTTGCGCTTGTTACAAAATTGGCAAGTCCCACAAAAAAGAGCCTCATTCTCTGCTGCAGGAGATCCAAATCCCATCCATACTGCTGTCTGTAACACACATCACACACACAATATTTTACACCACATCATGTATTATCTTCTAGCAGACAATTCAAGTAACGAATTCGGCCAAGACCACTCTATACTGCCTTCCTTGGCCATTAGTGGTCAAATGCCAATGCTTGACCACAAGTAATTACATCTGTCTGTGCCTGTCCATGCCCTACAGGACATGACCCATTTGATACCATCTTTAATTATAGCACATGCTACCTTTTCTATGGATTCCCAATCTCATACAGGGTGAAAAACAGATTACGTACTGGTCAATATAAGGAGTCAAGGTTTTTTGCAACATTTGCTTCTAAAAAAAAAAAAACAAACACAAAAAGAAAAACATCAGGAAAGCGTGCAAGTGAATATCGGGAAGAATTCCTTGCGCTTTAGAAAAGAGGTAAAAAAAAATCCTCACAAATATGAATTTCAGCGTTATTTTCCTTTCATCTTCCATGTGAAATACTAAAAAATGGAGACCCAAACCCTAGAAGTGCCTGACTGTTTAACAGCAACAGCCTTACAGCAAAAGGCCACAACTACTGGGCATGTGGGAAAGGGTGAGGAACAGCAAACACAGGTGTTCCCAGCTCCTTCCTTGGCTCCTCACACTGTGTTACCTCAGAGAAGTCAGTCTCATGCTCCCACTCCATAAATTTGGGACAGTAATCCTTCTTTATCTCCCAAAGCAATTGTAAAGGTACTTTCAGTCCCTATAGTGGCTCAGGATAAACGGGGAAATTAATTCCCTCTTATGCACCAGGTTTAAATTGTTTACCATCCACAAAGCAGAGGCTCCATACCAGATAATTAAGGTAAAAGTATAACGAGCACCTGCATAACGTCTTAATCACCACTCATCTCGTACTCCAGCCCAGGGGAGGTCATGTGAAGAAGAAGCGGCCAGACCCACCCTAACACCTACATGTGAAGCCAAGAGCCAAGGTCACGACCACCAGCCTTGGCCCCAACGTCTCATGGTGCTGGGGGAGTTGATCCCATGCCAGGTGCTGCTCCGCACGTACAGCACAGCAACCTCTACCACATCTCACACACGCGTTTTACCCTTGGAAATTAAAAGTTACGCTCGCCGAGCAGCGAGGAGGGACCTTAACCAGGAGCCGTGCCTATATAAGGGCTCTGCGTGCGGCGCTCACGCGCGATACCAGCTCAACCAGTTTGCTGCCCGGGCCGGGCGGCACCGGCACAGGCAGGCCCAGGCACCGCTGCGAACGAGCTTTACAAATCGCTGCCTCCCCGCTCTGCACTTCGGGGCAGAGCCGAGCTGCCGCCCGCGCGCCCCGGCAGCACCGCCGGCGGCCGGGGAAATCGCGGCGGCGCAAAAGCCACCTCATGGCAAACACCTCCCGCACCACAAAGGGCAAGCACGGGGCTCGCCGGGAGCCGCGGGCGGGACCCGCTCCGCGTCCCCTCGGGAGCGG
>WAAG01059081.1:0-10843 GCA_013390105.1 Tichodroma muraria | reverse complement strand
ATCCTGAAAGCAGAATTGTGTCCCTGTTGTAGTGGAGGAGACAAGGGGTTTGGAGCAGGTTATACCAGTGGAAAACTGAACTACTTTGTCAATACTGACACAGACCTGTAGCTGTATTCTGTGTTTTTCTGCTTGGGAACTCTTGGGTTGTTTTGAAGTAGATGAATACCTTTTGTAGCTTCAATGGGATGATGGTACAAGATTTCCTTTTATTGTCTGTTGAAGTTTTTGTTCCCTTTCATTCTGGAAAAATACATTTTCATCCAGTTGCTTCAGACCTGTTGAAGCCTGGTTTTGCTCTTCAGCTCTCTGGAGGAAACATAGTTTTTCTCAGGGATTAGCTATATTTCTGCCCATTTTTATGCAGTTTATCCATGCAGTTGTCAACAAGAAGAAACAGAGTTTGGAATTAAGAGCTGGAACAAATCAAGCACGAGTATCTGCTGAGATGTAAAATGTGTCAAGCAGGAGAGATTTCAAATTATAGACATCTTCCAGTTTATGCCTATCACACAGGAATAAAAATTCAGTTAGAAGAAGCACTCTTCTTTTTGTGGTACTAGTGTCTGTAGAGGTGACCTCAGGGAAAGCCGGAGTTTCCTGTTGGAAGTCACATTTGTGACTTTTCAACTGGTCTCTATTCTCAGCGAGTGGTCTTCAATAGTGCACATTGGAGGCCATATCTACAGTCAACTACATTCCTAGGCAAACTGACTCTCGGCCTCCTGTTCTGAGATTTATCCAAAACCCTCAAGAAGCAAGGAGAAATGGTCAAGGTACTGGAGTTCCCAGAAGGCACTCAGTGTACTTAGAGACTGAATTTGTAGTTTGGTTACTGGTGACCTGCTCATCAGTCTTTATTTCTTTTGTTTCACACCATTACATTACATTCTGAGTCTCCAGTAATGCCTAGTCTTCACAGAGGTTGATCAATTGATTTATTTTCACTTTCAGCATTCTTCTGGGTCTTCCTCTTATATCTGAAGCTGACATAGGACCAGATGTCCTACAATCTGGCACACCAGGCACAACTGCTCGCAGATCTCTTCTGCAATCTACCACTGGCTTTTTGTTTAGCATTGGAGGGCTATGGAATGAGGCTGGTGCCACTGTACACCCCTGCAGGAAATATTCCAGCTGGTGGAATTTTGTCTTCAGAGGAGCTTTGCTGCAGTATAGTGCCATACCCACCTCCTATTGCATGGTATGCTGTGCTAAAAATGTGCTCTTTCCTAGATGAGAGCAACAATGTTTCCTGAAAGATCTGAGGGTAGTCAATGACACAGAAAACAATAGGAAGAATTTTTATCATCTTTATCCTGGGAGTTAATAAGGAAAAGGATTGAGGAAGTGACACTTTCAAAACTAAGTTTTCTGTAGGATGCCTGATGTTCTGATTTGATTGTTGGGAATACAACTGTAGTGCTGATCTCCTAGGCAGACAGTCTGACCAGCTGAAAGTCCAGTGAAAGATCCTCGACCAAAAATCTCATGATACTCTAGAACATTTTGTTAAATGTGCTGAAGAGGCTTGGGTGGGTTTTTGGTTTTTTTTCCATTCTTGAATTCCTGATCTTTTTCAGCTTCATTTTAAACTCCTGCACAGGCAAGGCGTATTCTAAAAGTGCTGACAGAACTTGATTCATACTGTTGTATCCTAGTGTACAAAGCTATCTTGTTTCTCAATTCTTCTTCAGGAAGCTTTTCTGAAAGCTGTTTTGGAAATGCAGGTTTATCCAGTTACCCACCCTTGACATAAGAAGTAATTCTTTTACACAGCTAGTTCTGGCTTTGTTTTTTTTTTCCTTTACTCAAAGTCAATTTCCTCATCGCCTGCATGCTGACTAAATGCACTGTGAAAATCACAGTACTGAATTTTGGCTTGTATGCTAAGACATTGCAAATAGCACCAAACACATCTGAGTTGTTTCTGAAGACAGAGATGGCATGTCAGTGGAGTTTGTACTAGTTTATAGTGTGGTGGAAAACAATCCGATGAACCTTCTTGCATGACATTCCTTCTTAATTGTAAGTGGTTTCATTGAGGAATATACACTCCATCTTGGACATGCGGTCCATACAAATTCTAGATAATGCTACTTTCACTTTTCATGTGCATTTCCTTTCCCTAGAAAAATGAAAACATGTTTACCTCACTCTTATTCCCTGCAGCAAAGGAAGAAAAAGTAGGTTTTGTTTTGCTGAGTTTTTCTAAACACAAACAACTTTTTTTTAGCCACCTAACTATGGTATTGATGTGTTTACTTGCAGTCTGAACTGCAAAATAAGAGGTAAAGAAAAAAGCAGATGACAGTTGCCATCTGTAAACCAGAAAAAGACAGCAACAACCAGCTGCAGCGTGAGGTATTGGCAATAAAACCAGGCTGCAGACCAAGTAGTTTGTGCTTGTTGTGCCATATCACTGTTTTGATATGTCCTTATACTTCCTGTTTGTTTTGTTCTGGATTATGGTGTATATGAATCGATCTGCTTCTGTGATGGTATTTTTCTCTACCAGGTTATTCTCAGTTTTGGGAAACACAATTACTGTAGTTTGTGTCCAGGGAGTTTCTGGGAGCCTCACCATGCCTGTGAGTTGGGTGGAGTTATGCTGCTGTGAGCCGTACCCCACGTGCTCAGTGTCACTGAAGGCTGCATGCAGCACAGCCTGGCTTTTCACTACAGTATGTTCAGCTTAAATCTTTGTAGTCAATGCATTTGACTACAAAGTCAAATCTTTGATGTAGAGCAAATCTTTGATTTTTTTTGTAGTCAAATCTTTGATGCAGAGCAAAGCAAGGCAGACTGTGCAGACAGTGGTGCTCTCACACAACATAGAGATGCTTGCGGATGCCTCCATTTTTGGTTAGGCTTTTTTAAAATTCCTATCAGATTTCACATGTTTGTGGCATCTGCATGATGAGCAATGTTCCAGGACTGAAATATTTAAGGTGATAGTAATGATAGTTTGATCTTCCTTTCCTGAGAAGTGAAGACAGCATCTCCATGATAATTGTGTTGCAGTTCTGAAAAGGCTCCTTGACCCCAAGGTTTGCAGAGGTGATTTCTGCTCATTTTAGCTCTGCAAACAGGCCCTGCTATTGCCTGGCTGTAAACAGATCAGTGTGTTTTGCTGCTACTAGCAGTTTCCTTTAAGGGAACTCTTAACTAATCTCTGTGAAGATTTAGATTACACTTTGAGAAAGTGCTGCTGTTCAGTCTTTCTTTATACTCCAGGCTTGGATTGTGGACTTTTCTTGAACTTGTCCTAGGATCTCTTTTCAAAAATATCTAGATAATTGCCAGTAGCAAGCTCTTATCACTAATATCACATCCCAGATGGTTAAACTGAAGTCTTTTTTCCCTATACATCATGGCAGGAAGGTTTGCTGATGTTAAAGTCTGCTAGCTGGTTTTCAGTAGAGTTCTTGGGCAGGGGTACTTTTAAGATGTCATTGGCCTCTTCTGTGTTTCTGGCTTTTTTGTGGGGGAGGTGTGTGTATGGGGGGGTTGGTTGGTTTTGTTTTGGTTTATTTTTTAAGTAGGTGAAATAGCAATATGGGTTTGTAAATGTGACCTGATAAGTTCCCAGGAGCTTTCAGAAGGAAGGGAGTTTATGTTAGGGAGAGAGGTTATGCTCCCTTTTCCATTTACTTTTGTGAGCCCTTTTCATGGCTCCAAGGAGTGTGATTTGACACACTTCATTCAATGAGTCACATAAGCAGACCTCTTCTCTTGAAATTATTTAAGCTAACATTGCTTTAGAAAGAAGCAAGGTAGGGAGCAACTTCATGAGAAGGTTCACTTCTGCATTTCTGGTGTTGGTAACATGTTTAATGCTGAAAGTCAGCCAAGATATTTCTTAATACAAAGTGGATTGGTAGAGTTACTGCACGTTTATAAATAGGATGTTCTGTAAGTAACTTCTGTTCTGAAGTAAACAGAATCCAATACCTCTAAGAAGAGTAGGATTTTGAATTTTTCTCTGTGGTTATAAAACCTGTTGTAATGTGTGTCTGAGGAGAGGGGGAGGCATTTGCTTACTTTTGAAAGACTTTTGCCATCCTCATTCTCAGCAAATTCTCTGCACAGAGTATCCGACCTGACCTCGCTTCGATGGACTGAGGTAGTGTGGAAGTACACCAAGCTAGGAGGCTGGGAGTGAGCGAGAATTACAGAAGTCAAGAGAATCACAGAATGGTTTGGGTTGGAAGGAACTTTAAAGATCATATAGATCTAACTGCTCTGCTGTGGGCAGGGGCACCTTCCATTAGACCGGGCTGCTCAGAGGCCCATCCACCCTGGCCTTAAACGCTTCCAGGGATGGGGCATCCACAACTTCCATGGGCAACCTGTTGCAGTGCCTCACCACCCTCACAGTGGGGAATTCCTTTCTAACATCTAATCTACCCTCCTTCAGTTTGAAGCCAATTCCCCCTTGTCCTGTCACTACATGTCGTCATGAAAATTTTTTCTCCACGTCATAAAATATATTTATAAAAACTGAGGCATGATCTTCATTTGAGGAAAGCTTGTTTTTCAGTTTTAAAGCTGCTGCCTTTTGAGACTGGTTATTGGAAAATAACCAGTTATTGACAGTCCTTCCGAGACCTGTGCTGCAGAGATTGCCTTTTCACGTGGAAACTCTTGTGACTTTGCAGAAAAAATATTATGTCTAGTAGCATTTACAGGAGCAGTATCCGTTTCCCTCTCTGGGGACATGGAACTTGTTTTTGCAGAACATCTTGACAATAGTGATTATAATGAGAGCTTTCCCATCTGATTCAAATATTTCATGTTGTGTAGGGATTATTGAATTAGTTGGAATTACTACTCTGTGGAAGAAGTCAGCCAAAGAGGTTCTAATTATTTGTGGCTCAGCAACAGTGCACCTACTTTCCATTTTCTACACAGGGTTTTCTCTTTCTTTTTTGTCAGACTTTCCTTTTGCTTAAATGTTCTTTGAATAAAAGCAGCACTTACTGTGTCCTCCAGAAGGATTTAATATGGAGCATAATATATATATATTTGTGAGTGATATATCACAAATACTTTTTTAACAATATGTTTCACCTGTAGATTTTTGAGAAGACTGCTACTTGCAGGCATTAAAAGATGTGAAATCACTGTGTGCATGTGCTTAAATCTCTGCTCTCTATTGCACTCTTGGATCTTTAAATGGGAAAATCCAATGAGATCTGGCTTTTCTGTTACATAACACATTGCTGTGCAATTATGAATGCTAAAGCCACGTTCCAAATACCTTTATTTTGTGCTGCACTACAAAGCAGTGCAATGTTGGATTTTGTTTTATGTTTTGCTTTTTAAAGGGTGAAAAATAAAATGAGGAGAATCAGGAGTCTGTTGGTGTCCTGCATGCCTTTAAGATTAATCGTGACTTTGTACTGAAAGAGAAGCTAATTTGTGTTGAATACAACTGGCTGCTGAGTAAGTGGAGCGTTGAGGCTTATGTTAATTGGCAGTTGTGCCTTTTCTGCTGTTTCCTGGTGCTGTACTCAGTGACCTGGTTGGGCTGGGCTGGCACAGCTTGTATCTGGTCAGAGCTGCTCACACTCTGCTGCTTGCAGAGTAGGGCTGTTTTAATGGGACTTTGCATAGCATGATGGTCATGGTGCACTGAGCTCTGCCTGTCACGTGCTGGTAGAGCCAAGAGCTCTGTGTGCTGAGGCGCTGGTGGCCGAGCAGATGGAAATGGAGATTGCCTGCCAAGCTGGTTTGCTGGCTCTGCTGCCACTGCATTGGATCGCCTGATGCATGGATCCTGCCATGAATGGACTTGAGATATAGATATGCACAACAGTTATTATAATCTTCCATACAATTTGAGTATCTTTTGGTAAATTTTGTAGATACAGAGCTGCCTGGTCAGCCTGGGAAATAACAAATTTTTAAGTACTTCCATTCCCTGTCCCACCTGGGTAAGACATTCTAACATACTGTAGTGTGGTTTGTGATTTTGGTGAAGCATTTTGGATAAACTTTTTTCATCAGTGGCGTTTGTATTTCTGCTGTCTGTGGTGTGTCCTCTTGGAGGATATCTTGGTGTCAGAGCTTTCCAAGCAAGGATTACTACGGACTGCTGTGGCTAAGTACAGAGCAGTGCTGTGGTTAAGTGCTTAGTGCTTTTGATGTGAAGAGAAGCCTTTGTCCCTGTACCTGCCCTTGTGCAAGTAGGGTACTACCCTTCACCCACACACTGTGACATAGGTGTTTGTGACACATTATTGGCAAATCTCACAATACATGAAATAGATTATCTGAGAAAGAACAATAGGTAAATATTGCTAAGGCATTCCTTTACCCCCAGGTAAACAAAGTAGGAACACTTATCTGTGGAGGAGAATGGGGTGTGGTTTGTTCTGAGTTTTTTTTCCCAAAATCCTTAAACAAATGCAGACATAGGCAGTTTATTAATGTCAATGGAGTGTGGGAAGAGGTTACACCATTGATTGCATTGCAGGCTTTGGCAAAATGAAACACAAAGCTTGTAGACAGTGATTCTATAGCCTGTTCTTGCTCTAGTGTTTCAAGTACTTTCCTTCTAAGAGAGTGGGGAAGAAGCTCTGCTAGGCTATTACCTGCTGTAGTTAATTCTAAAAATAGATGGACACTGAATTTTGTAGTCAGCTGTCACAACTGGAAAGATATCCCATGGTATCAATTGAAGTCCACCTAGTAAAGGATTTAGGTATTTCTGTTTATGAGCACTGAAAAGCTTGACATCATGTGTACTCCTTTCCCATGGTTTTTAAAACCTTTTCCAAAGGTCTTTTAATAAATTCTCTGAATAGGAGTTGAAATAAAAACTGTATGAGGTTAAAACAAAGCTTATTGACCTTGAGGTATTTAAAATGTTGCATGGGATAGTTGCAACTGAATGGTTTCCTCTTTTCAGAGCTGCAAATGTTTTTGCACAACTGTAATCCTGCCCAATGTAGTTGTAGTGTACTTTCTCATGAGTAGTGTAGTGCTCAGTTTGTCCTAAGAAGAAGTGCTATGTGTGGGGAATTTTAAAGATGTCTGGCAAGAAGATGCATGTGTAGACTTGTGCAACACCATTAAAAAGGCTGGGCCAACTTTGTCCCTGTTGTCATTCTTCTGAAGCAAAGTAAATTGTAAAAGTAGTGAATCTGACTACTCTTAAAACACTTATATTCTTCTCTTGATAATGGACTGAAAGCACTTATTGCCCTGTCCAGATCTCTCTGGCTTTATTGAACTGAACTGCATTTTGCAAGTAAACAGTTAGTGGTCTAATTCTTATTGAAAAAAATAACCATACAGTACCCATTTCAAAGAATGAGAAAGCTCCCAAGGACAGATATAGCTATAGTACCTCAAGCTGCCTTGAAGAAATTGGTGCAAGTTTCTCATAAGCCTTTGAATCCCAGATCTGTTTATCCTCTGAGTTATTGGTGGGTCTGTACATCCTGCTGTCACATCTTGTCATATCTCAAAATAGTAGAGCTACAAAAATGTTGATAGTTTTACAGTAGAGTAGTTGCTTTTTAAAACCTTTTTTTCTGGCAAGTGGGGAATTATTAGGCTATTAGGCAACTTGCAGTAAGGGAGTTTGGAGCAAGGGACTTATAAAATGAATGGTCTGAATCATTCCTCTCCTCAGTCAGGGCTGAGGCGTTCTGGCAGGATTGCAGGCAGTGCTGCTCTAGCACAGCCTGGTATTACTTGTATGGAGAAACAAAGAGCTCCAGTCCTGAAATACCCAGCCTGCTACTCATCAGAGAACAGGGCTCCATAGGATTTGATGAGAAGATAGGTCAAGAGTGCCTGGCACAGGGAAGGGAGTCATTATAAAGAGTTACTTCTGTTTTAATTGTATCTTTTGTTCCTGAAATCTTGCTTTTTTCACATTTCATGTTGTTTTATTGCAATGTTTACTTACCTGGGCTTCCCAGAAGCTTGCACTGTCTGTTTACTCGGAATAGTGTCTATTTGTGTGCTAGCAGCTCATCTGACTCGTGCTTCAGAGCTTCCCAGAGATCAAAGCCGCATTTACAAGAACTGGAGAAAGGCTATGCTGGACTGGATCCAGATTCCTTGGGTTTGTTCTTATGCTGTTGGCAGTAAATGTCTAGATTGTTTTGCAGCCATACCATCAATTTGCTGCACTGCTTATGCTGGGGGGGGACCTGGCACTGAATTTGACTCTGCTGCATTTATTTTATTGCAAACGATGCATCATGAGTCAGAAAGAGAGAGGTGTTAAAATGATGGATTGTGGATGTCATCCAGGATGAATAAAGTCAGCATTTTCAAACACAAAAGCTAGAAGGGACTGTACTGATACAGTTAGCCTGTGCCTCAGAGGGACCATCACAAAAAAAGTGGAGTGGTCCACTCAATTCTTTGATATGTGGTCTCTGAAGTCTGCATTATTTAATAGTGAACTGGTCCCAAAAATTACTGGCTATTTGGAGGCTTGGGAGGCTTTTTCAGTTTGTTGTTTTGGTTGGGTTTTTGTTGTTGCTGTTGTTTGGGTTCGGTTTTGGTTTTTCTTTGTTTGGGTTTTGGGGATTTTTTTGTTGCAAGTACTTAGACATCGGCTAACACGGCTGCTGCCTTAAGAGTAGGATTTGGCTGCAGCTTATGAACTGCCTCAAATAACACTTTGGAGAGTAATGAGGCTGCCTACTTTGCTACTGAATCAAATACTTAACTGCTGCATGGTTGTTCAGGCTCTATTCACTGTTCAGTAATTGCTGCATTTGATAGTGTGGCTCTGTTTTTTAAATTTGTTTCCCAAATTTCCTTGGTCCAGAGCAGTTTCTTCAAAGACTTGCCAAGCATACCTTACAGCTTACCTAAATGCAGAAGAGACTGTTCTTTCCACAGAATTTTGTCTTCTAGGAGAAAAGGACGTGGCTGGGAGGAAAGATGCACCAGCCCATTGGGCAAGGCACAATTCCTGGCATTTCTCACATAAAAGATGTGTAGGCGTGTAGTCACATCTGGATATAGATGTGCTTATTAAAAAAGTGAATGGACAGTTTCTAAAGGGTACATGCATCCCGTGGATACTGTACAGCAGTTACATGTATAGCACTTTGACACTACACTGAAGCATTTGGGAAAAGGTGGTGCACTTCCTAAGAAAAATGGCTGATCTGTTAGGTGCAGTTCCCATGTCTTTCCAGTAATAACATCCTAGTAAAACTAACTTTAACTGTTTTAGCCTGCTTTTCTAGGAGCTCCAAAATGATGGTAATAAACAGAAATATTTTTCTTTCTTTAATGCTACTTAACTGCAAATTACAGCACTTCAAGATTCTGGATTCTACCTCTCTTCTCTTATTAAGGAAGCCTACATGCACTGCTGCTTAATGTCAACTTCTCATGACTGAAACTGGCTTATTTTTGCCCAACAGTGGAAGCCGTGACTCTCCTGACAGTCTCCTACTGAAGAGTGTATCAGACATCATTGCTTAGGTATAGAACTGTGTGTAATAACTCTTAAGTTCTCTCCTCTTCTAGGATACTGGTACAAGGAAAGCAAATCTTACTCTCAAGTAAATTCCCTCATAACCATGTTATTAATCAAAATAGCTGATTAAAAATAAATAAATAAAGGATTCTGTGGATATAGGCCTAACTGAAGTCCAAATGTGTATAGTGACGTAAACTACACTTTAAAAAAACATGAAATCAAGTTGGCATCCTAAGGCTCATGCAAAATACTTGAAGAAAGTTCTTTTGCTAAAACTGTGTAATCAAATGTGCAATTATGAGTTAAGAACAAGGAATAGTCTGTGTGTTTGGATCACATTGTTGGGCAGAAAGAGGGATTTTTTTCAGCATTTAATGAACTGTCTCAGACTACCTGGATCACCTACAGGTCTTGTTCCTGGCAAATGGCTCATGAGGACCCAAAGAGAGTGGTGTGTTTCTCTCCCCTTCCTAGAATGGGAGTTGCGGAACAATTCTGGTATCGTCAGCTGCCAGCTGTGTTCCCCCCTGTCTGGCCATACTTTGCCTTACACAGGTTGTTTTCAGGACAGCCATGGAAGAGACTGAACTTTCAATAGGGATCTTTACATTGTTATTCTTGGTCTTAAGCCAATGCACTCAGCTATTTGCAGTTAATGCTCTTTGGGGTTTGGGGCGTGTTTTCAACATGAGATATATTTTCAGTAGAAATGCTTCTGTTCTTTTTGATGTTTATATACTAGCTTGCTCTTGAGTATGGGGGCATTGCCCTTCTCTGTGCAGCTGGAAGGACTGAGCTCACACTGTGGGCTAACAGAACAGGGAAGGAGACCTGACTTCTGCTTATTCTCAGGCCACAGTGACTACTGACTTCTACAGAGAAAAAAATAAATTGTTGTGTTATTATTGCTGGAGGGGGAGGAAGTGACTGCCTGTTCAGATTTTCATAAGCTTTTTCTGTTAATGTGCTAAAATAATTTTGTGAGGACATGGAATCTACAGTGAAAACATGTCTTGCCTTCAGGAGGCTCTTCAGCCCCATAATTGTTCTAGTTTCCTGTCTACCGAAAGCGAGTAGTTAAAATATCCACGTTTTGGTTTCACGTATAAAGAATAGGAAAAAGAAATTGAATAAATCTATACATGATTTCTATGATAAATAACTGATAGGCTAATTTATTATGGAGACATTTATAGACACAAAAGAAGAGTCTGATTCACAGACAATTTAAGAAGGCCCACCTGGAGAGTCAGGTTAGTAAGTGGGACAGGGCATGTGTGGAGATGCCTCTTGTCTTTCTACTGCTGATCTGCCTCCTAAAGGTGAAGCCTTGCCTGCCAGTGTAAGACAACCCTCTGCTAATCTGGGGAAATCCAT
>WAAG01059053.1:2599-16264 GCA_013390105.1 Tichodroma muraria | reverse complement strand
ACGGCCAAACTACTACAAGCATGTAATGCACATGCAATGTGTAATATATGTTCACATCGTACAATATATAAACTATAAAATTAGGGATTATTTTGAAAATGCCTGTATGGTCCACAGAACTGAAACCTGAATATGCAAAGCTGTTACAGGTGGACTGCATTACAAGTTGAGTAACATGTGAATTCTCAGAACAGGACTGCTCTTACCCCATGAGTTTGGTTCAGGACAGCTGTATGCTTGGGTTTCACAAGCTGCCAAAGTCAGGAAATGGAAGCATCTCACTGTTGTCACCCCTGTCTCTTTCAATGCTTCAGTCATCCAAGGCCAGACTTGATTGAGGAGTTATCCCCATGATAATCAAACTGGGCCTAGCTGCACATATTTATCTGCCATTCCTCAGGTAAGCTACCAACACATTGCTGGGGAATTCACCTTTCAGTAAAGCAATATGTGAAAACGTGAGTGCATGCACATTCACCTGCTTTGCCCTGTATATGTGTGCGTACAAGCTTGCACCTCACAGAAACCTAAGTGAACTTTTATGATATGAATGGCTACATTTCTTTTCATTTGAAATCTTTTCCTCAAAAAATTCAATAGGATCTGTGGAAATTGCAGTGTAATTATAGAAAATTTCACAGTATTTTACAAAGGGGATTGATAAGTATCCTAAACGGGGGAGCTTCAACTAGCTCAGACTAAAATGTGTGTTTTTTGAAGTGCTGTTGGATGGCAAAACACATGTTCTATTCTATAACTAGCAGAAAATGCTGCAGAAAATGTCCCGATCTTTATTGTGGTTAGTGCATGTTTGACCTCATTAAATGTTTTCTTCTGTGTCTGTTCCTCTACCTCTGTTATGGGCACTGCCATCATCTAGAGTTGTTTGCTCTTGGGAAACCTCTGCTGACCTCTGGCCCTGCCAAGGAAAGAGACTACAGAATGCTGGCAGCCCTTCAGTCTTGAATCACTGTGGCATGGTAGCTGTGTAAGCATGTGGTTTCTCAAGTATTCAGAGTTTCATATAGTAGAGCATCCTATAATTTACTTAAAAGGGTGAACATTGCTCCTTTTTCATTCATCACTTTGATTTTCAGCATTACAGTATCTTTCTGTTTATAGATCTGTCTCAGAAAGAATGGGCAGCACATCAGACTAAACCCATAAGGCCACAAAAGGTGATGGTGAGTCTTGAATGTTAATACCTTATCAGTGATACTGCAGTTTTGGCTGAAAAAGAGTTAGACATCAAGAATTCAGAGAAAATTAGACCTCAGAACTATAAAACTCATTGAAGAATGATCTTTCCTGATGAAAACTTTACATCTCAGCTTCCATGGATTTGTTCTTTTTATAATGCAGAATAAGACAAAAATATGCAAATTGGAGCCAATGAGAGCTTTTTGTCTCTAAAGGACTAATTGCAGAGTTTGTCTTACAGAAGTAATATCAAAGCTGAAATTTTTCATGTTATTTTATGAGGTTCATGAAATAAAGGATGTTTCAGGCAAAACAGGAGGCTGTGTGTACATACACAGTATCTTCAGAATACACTTTACTGATAGAAAAATAATTAGCATATGATTTTTATGCTCTAGAGGTTACTACTCCCTACAAAGTATTTTATAAGTCCATCGTAACTAAATATTAGTGAATGAACCTTGTCAGAACTTCACTTTGGAATGCCTTTTTCTTCATCAAAATGAATTTAACATTTACATCACAAATTAATTTAGTCAATCCATGGAAAAAAATTATAAGTGCATTAAAATAAATTAAAAATCAAGAATTACCCTGTTCAGTTTAATTCAATGTCTACATAATGTACAATTTTAAACCAGCAGTCAAAACAATATATTTTCACAAGGAGTTTTTTATCAACCATATTCAGTCTTAAGCAAATGAATCTTTGGCATCTTGCTGTAAAATTACGCACCAAAAGACCAGACACATTATGAATTCAGTGACAAAACTCACTTCATTATAATTTATTGCCTATCAGATACTATAACCTACTTTGGAAGAAATTTTAGAAGGGTAATCAATTATGGAAGACACCATCTGACAGTCTGAATACTATATACAACATTAGTCAAAATATTATAATTTCAGGACATGAAGTCAATTCTTTTTTCAGAAACCAAAAGTTTAGATCAAAAGTTTTCAAATCTCTTTAGGAACCTGTGATATGCCAAAATGTGTGTGTGTGTGTATGTCACAGAAAAAAACCCTCAACTCTTATTTACATCTTAGGAAAACAATATAATGTAAAAATCAAATGCAAAAAAGTGGAAATTTAGATACAAGAAGTTTAAACTTTTGTAGTCTCCATGATCTAACAATGTCAGAATGAATTTGTGATGACCAGCGGATATGGGGAAAAAATTTATGAAAATAACTTGAATTTTTTCACATACTATAGGTAGAGCAAAATACTTGCACTCCTGGAATCTTGTCTACTCTTCCAAACTGTTAAAGCCAATACTGAAATATTTATTTCTCAGAACAGAAATCAAAAAAGAAAAAATTTTTACTTGTGATGAAGTAATGAAACACCAGTCTTTGGTTTTCTTTGTTAAATAATAATGTATGATTCTCTGAAAAGAGTTTCTTTACTGTCATAACACAGAACAAGCTGATAGGCATACTCTGAGAACAGGAGTGTTCTGGCTGAGCTCAGAGAACATACAGGGGTCACAATCAAAGAGCAGTCATAATCAGTATTATGATCATGATAATTCATGACAATGATAATCTTTTGCTTGTAGATTTTTCCTCTCATGGATTTTTTAAGATTTGGGAATAATGTGAACTTAGAAAACTACAAAAATGTCTGACAACAAAGGGAAAATTTCAAACCCAAATCAATATTCTTCTCTGTTTATCATTTCAATTACTTACATTGATTTACTGCATAAAACAGATTTTTATTATGAACCGAAGGTGTTTCCAAGGTGATAGTGATAGAAGTGATGCTGAGGAACTTATTATTACTGAGGAAGAGAGGGAGTAGTGCTAATAGGTATGGCCTGTAGGTCTATTTGCATAATGTCTAGGATAGATATATATATATATATGGATATGGATATTATTTATATAAATACTTATAAAATACATGTATATAAACTCAAGCATGTTTTCCTGGATTCCTAGATTCTAGAATGATTTTGTGATAGAAGCATTTCTGCTGTCATTAATAAAAGAGTGTAGTTTCTAGTACTTAGGCTAGAAGAAGTAAACATTTGAAAGTGGAAACCCTGAAGGCTCAAAACCATTACACAAACAGAGAGAATTGAAAATGTATTTTTAAAATGCATGTTGTTGACAATTTCAATTCCTGTAGTCATATGACCCACATGTCCAGCAGGAATTTTTCACAGAATCCCATTAAAAAGATTCCCCTCCTGGGAACAAAAAGAATATCTAAGGCCTTAGGACAGCAGTAACTCTAATTTGCAATAGAATCTTAGGGCATACTCTTCTTCTATCTTTCCTTATAAAATATATTGCTAGCACTCCAGAGGTAGTAAACCTACCTAAACCAGACAGTAAAAGCAAAAGATACGTTATTTAGACTGAACTGAATTTATGCTGAAAAGTGTGGCCATGCAGATTTTTATAATGAGAAGTTAAGTTTTTTAACTTCTTGAGCAACAACAGTTATGGTAGTATATGCTGTGATATGTCACAGGGTTATATGCTATTTAAACTGCACACTCTATGAACCTCTATAGTATAGAATCATGCTTAACCTCTGAGGAAATTAACCCTTTATGTAAGTAAAAAAAGACATAAATAAATTTATACATGTACACACTGAATTAGAGCATGTGTATGTGTGTGTGTATGTAATTGTATTTTTTTAACACTGATTTCCATGAGATTTATTTGATCAAAGACTGTTCCAAAAGTGCTTACTCTACAGATTATTTTTAAGAAAATTGTTTCTTTTACTTTCTCATGCTGTCAAATACAACTTGAACAACCACTAACTGAGCAACTAACTCATTGAAAGGGAAAAAAAAAGGATTTAGTGTTGCATAAGGTCCAGGAGAGCATCAGTTTTCCTACTAAATATAGAGATTGGTGGGAAATAACATTGCTGCAAAGTGTGCCAAGGTGTAGCTTTGTCAGCTCAACATTTTATCTCTTCAACAGATTGAGGTGGCTGTTGGCACACAGTGGAGTTTCTTTGAAGATAGATAGCTACTTGATCTCTCAGCTTCTGGAAACTTTTCTGGTTTTAGTAAGTGGAAAACAAAACAGCAGCTTTGCGATTCTTCAACGCAAAACTGTAACAAGGAACTCATTGCAAATATAAGATTTGGGATTAATGCACATGCCAGGGTAGTGCTCAATCAATTATTTTTCCTCTACATTAGCCTAGCAGTGCTAAATTCTAATGAAAATCCAAGCATCTTTTTATTTATATTGAGATCAGGAGACAATGCTGAAACAAGAACCAAAGGCAGGGGAGACACATAGGAAGAGAGATAAGAATTAATCCAACGTGATTAACAAAGGTACCTCACTCTTTAGATTTCTTGTGCAGGTGTGTTCAGAAGTGGGTTTGGGTATTTTTGAGACAAAAGAAGTATTGCAGCAGAAAATTTAGGCCATTGAATGGAAACCAGGCAGAAGCAGCAATGGCCAAGTCCCACTGTTGGGGCCAGCCCAGCCGCCGGGCATGGTATCAGCATGTCCTGAGCTGGCAGGAACAGTAACTTCAACCAGCATCTGATAGAGCAGCAGGTTACTGAGGGGAATCAGTACAGCAGCAGATGTGTGTTAGGAGAGACCTGGTAGGCTATGTGTGATTCAAAATCTGGCAGGAAAATTCACTGAACAGTGCCAGGACTTTGCCTGGGAAACCTTTGAAAAGATAAAGGAAAGGGGTTATACCCAGGCTGTATAGTCAGATTTCAACTGTCGAGTTTCCTTTACTCTCTGTGACCATAACTGAACATAATGACGACTAATAAATTGCTAGTAAAAGAATCTCTTGCACATATGCCAGAGTCTCTGTCCCTCTTCATTTGAAAATAAAGTGGTATCCTGTAGATAAACACACATGTATTTTTAATGCATGGTGAAGTTTTTTTACTTGCCAAAGGGATTTTTCATTATTATGAGGGAAATGTTTGTGTCCTAGGGTTTGTCATGCTAGGAATAAAAACAGCTTTTGTGAAGAAGAAACACCATTAAACAGACTACTACCCCTCTTATCCGTTCTTGGCTTACCTAACTACCTGTCCTACAACATCATTCTCTCGCTTTAGTGATTGCTTTTCCTCACAGGATCTGTGCATATCAGATATTTACTGTCATACTGACTAAAATTAATTTCCCAGAAATTTGCAAAGCAATCATATTCCTAACATTTGCTAAAGAGATCAGAATATGCAAACCATACAAATAGAATGTAATTAAGGACTGTTTCAGGAAGGTTCTGCTGACATCCACCTCCCTACAGACCAAGATTATTTTTTATCTCAAAGCCTCAGCTGATCTGTCTGTAGTTTGTATTGTCCTAAAGAAGAATAGATGAAAGTGTCCATTGAACAAATTTTGATATGAAAATAAATAAAAACATTTGTTTTCCAGACAGATAACCACATTAATCTTACTCTAAAGGTTACAGATGCCTTATCTCAAGGTCAAGATTTAGCCTTTCTATAATATAGGATGATTCTTTGCTACTATCTTGTCACAGTATAAAATATAAATCTAAATCTATAAAATATAAATCATACGCTGTAAATAGAAAGTATTTACTCAGTACCCTATAGAGTTTCTTTCTGTTTTTCTTTTCTTTTTTCTACCAGAAATCATTTTGCCTGGAGTCAGCTTCACTGTGTACACCTTGGTAATGAAACTTGTTAACTCATTGGAAAGACACACTAATTTACAATTTTTAAAAATGATCATAGTGATATCTTAGGCACTCTCAAATATCCAGTTTTGCCTCTAACTGCTGCTAGAGAGACAGGGTGAATCGTTTTTAGCCCACGTGTCATATCTACCAACAGCAAGGAAATGTCTTGAATAGCCTCAGGTGTCTCTGGTCACATTAGTTTTAAACAGATAGATCAGTCCTTTGTGCCTGCTAAAGGCTAATTTGATTACTGTATAAAAGCAAGTGGTTCAGGAAAAAATATAAAAAATTATATATACATGCATCAGCTTTCTTTTCTGCTGAAGTATGATCCCTCTGCAAACAAAGATAATTTGGCAAAAACCAACTCTAGTTGAAAAGATTAATTTTTTTCTGCCTTCATAAAGATAATTAATTTTTCAAAGTGTGACTCAGTAAAAAGAGAGAGTTTTTGTATTTTCCTTTTTTTTTTTTTTCCCCAGACATGAAACATGTACAGTTGCTTATTTCTTATTCCTAAGTCCTGGTCAGAGTAAGAACAGGAAGCCTACTATTTACCTCCTGTGGTACAGATATTTTCTTCAGAGGCTATTATGAAAAATCTGGGGAAATTTAATCTCAGAAACATGGATAGTTTAGACTTTGAAACCCACTCATGTATGCTTCTACCTTTGTGGTCATGTGTCAGTGATTTACTCCTTTGTTAAGCCTATTTAATATGGCTATTTTTTTTCTCTTTTCTAAATAGAACCAATCAATTTAACTTTCTTTCTTTTTTTAAACGGGTTACTGTAAAATGAGCTGTTGTTATCCTACCACTCTGTAAAGATATAGCATGTTCAAATATTGAATTTTTACATATGTGTGTATTGTAGTTTAGTACAGTAGTTTTTTCTATGAATTAATCTGGTGTCCTTGAATGTTTTAACACATTCTTTTGCACTACATGAAAAGATAATTTTACTTCTTCTTTTCTTAGTTTATGTACAATCAGATAATGAAACGTGAGGGAGTCTTATCAGAGAACTAAAAAGGCAAATATTTCATTTTAGGAAAAAAATTTAAATAAGTACAGTATCTCCAGTGATGTACTTAGTTCTAGGATGTTTTTCATGGAAATCATGGGTTGTGATAACTGAATTATTCCATAAAGATAATTATTTGGATCGTGCTTTCTACTTCCAAAGTCAGGCTTTTACCAGGATCTGCAAAGTTAAATTTGCTTTCAAGTCACTGTTTTTGCAGTTAGAAGTTCTAAACTAGACAGAGTGTTGTTTGGGCTTCTGTTTGCAAAATCAGTCATAAATATGTACATTTGCTTACAGATATCGTTATTATCTCATCTAAATATTTTTGATATTATAATAATGAACAGAAAATCACAAGGTAATGTAAGTTGTGTTTGAAAAGAACTTGGACTTACATTGAAGATGTGTTTTATTCTTGTTCTGGCTAATATCTAAATTTTTAAGGTTTTGCTATCAGAATGAAATATAAGTTAATTTACACTAAGTAATGTGACACATGCCCTTCATAACTGTATCTTTGAAGATATGTAGATAGATAGATACATTCATATCAAATGTGTTTATTTCAGTCAAAATGTGTTCCGGATTACATCACTTTAAATGATCTTTTATAATTACTAAATAAGGGATTTTTTTATTTTCTAGAAGTCTGTATTCTTACAACCATTGAATCAGTTTAGCTTTGCACCTTTGCAAATCTACCTTATTGCATGGTGAGTGTCTAATATGCTCAAGGAAATGTTTGACTACCTTTCAAAATTAATACTAATTATGGAATGAAGCTCTCCTTTTCTCTAAATTGCAGTTTTTGTTATTCTGTACATAAAGCCATTATTTCAGACTAAATGTGAGTACTTTGTTCCTTAAGTTAGTCTGATAATTTCCCAAGGATACATTTTATGGTTCACAGCAGGCAAAGTTTTATTAACATTTTACCTGCTGCTGTGACAGAAAGCTGTCTCCTCATTCATGTTTAGTCTATAAATTACATATCCTTGTATTACAGTGATCACTTTAATTGAAAATAGCTTAGGGAAATCAGGTAAAAAAGATATGCAAAATATACATAGACCATTATTTCCAGTTGACTGCAACATATTCAAACACGTATTCAAACACATTTTGCTGGATTTCTATCATCTGCTCTCATCTATTCATGGTGTAAAAATGGATCCAGGGCTATGTATTTCTGAAAACTTAAGCCACCTGAAAATAAATGGATGCATGAAATTGTCACTAAATATTCTTTCTCTATATATATTTGTCAAACATTGATCATTTATACCATTACTTTCCAAACTGGAAAAATGGTTGTGGTAAAGTAGAGACCTAACAGACGTAGAATCTTTGACAGCTGGGTCTGGCTCTATGGTGCTGGTAGAAGCATTTGGATGCAGTATTTAGCTGCAGAATCCTGCCTCACCTTTTTAAAAAAACATTGTATTTGACTCAGAGTAATATTGCAGCATTTCATTCATTCATTCATTTATTCATTCATTCATTCATTCAAAAAGTGAAGGAAAAACAGAAAAAATATAAATTTGAATTAATATATATACTTAAATATATATATATACATACAGAACAGGTAAAAGAATGACAGAGACCAGTGATTCCATGAAAGAGATATATTTTTTTAATATATTCGATCTTTTATTTGAAAAACTATCTTCATTTATTTCCAGCTGGATGGTCAGTTGATAATGAGTGATGAAGAACTGTCATCTGAGATACATGGAATGTCAAAAGCTACTAAAATCCTCCCTTATTAAGTTGTTTTCTTATGATTCAGATTGTTGGTACCACAGGTGCCAATCTATTCAAGCTTCTTCTTTATGCTTCTTATGGATTTTATGCTTTTTAATACTTCAAAACAATATAAGTAATATGAACAATAATATGAACAGTAATATGAATGAGGCATAAAACTGGCCACGATAAAAAGAAAACCCTGAAGATGATAGGCTTGTAAGATTTATAGAGAGTCTCTTTTAGAGCTTGGTTGTAATATAGAAAGTATTTTTTTGTTTTGCTTAATTTTTACTTTATTTTCATCTCCTGTAAAAATGTATCTATCTTTTCTTGTTTGTGTTTGAATTTTGTAAACTTTTCTTTGTTCTTCCCTTAATCAAATACATGCTGAAGATGATTTCAAAAAATTCCATTTACTCTGGATAGGGACACCCCTTAAGCGTATAACTGCTTTTATAATATTCAACCACACTCATTGTATCTGAATTGCATTCCTTCAAGTATCTGAGAAATACGATGGCTTAACTTGGGACATGCTTTATCCAAAATTTTTCCAAACATTTTTCAACATACAGAAAAGCACAGTAGAAAAATGTCTTGAATATTTCCCAAAATAAAATATATATTTTTTAAAAAAACATGTTTAACTTTTGCTATGTTCACATGACTGAGGCCTCATAACAACATCTATTCTGTAAATACAAGTTTCAAAACAAAATATTCTCCCTATCTGTGATTATTTTATGACTTTGGAATATGAAGTCATATCTTTAAAGCAAGACACTGCTAATGTGAGGTATTTTTAGGTACAAAAGTTGCGCTAAAATGTAAAACTTACACATTAGATTTTTGACAAAACAAACAAACAAAACCAAACAAAAAACTCCAACCCAAATATTTTGGTATATGTCTCTCAGAAAACTGTACAAGGTCACTTATATTCCTTTCATCATTTTGATGAAATAATCTATTTTATTCTACCAGATAGACTGTTGAGAAAACAGCCTTGCTTCAATACTTTATTTTTAATATTTCCTTTATAACAACCATTGCTTTGAATTTTCTGGCAACTTCAAGTGTACACTAACTGTCTACATTATATTCAACTGATTTTGGCCACCAGCACCAAGATACATTCATTCTCCTGCACTCAGTAATAACTTTGATTGCAAGAAGATCAAGTGTGCCTTTTCCTCTGGCTAAGTTCTTCAACACCTTGTCTAATAATGCATCACTCTCT
Source organism: Tichodroma muraria (assembly GCA_013390105.1). Taxonomy (NCBI): domain Eukaryota; kingdom Metazoa; phylum Chordata; class Aves; order Passeriformes; family Sittidae; genus Tichodroma; species Tichodroma muraria. The sequence continues at coordinate 6,369 of WAAG01059053.1, read as the reverse complement.
TTCATAAAGAGTGTTTTATTACTGAGTGGGCCAGCATTAAGAGCATACACCCAGCTAAAATTCCAAAAAGTGCCCTAAGGATGTTTCAGAAATGCATAGGAACATATGTCTGAATATTACAGGCACATCTTAGGATGCAAAATGTTTGAACTTTAGCATCCATTCTTTATTTTTTTCAATCTTTATCATATAAACAAGGTAAGTTCTCTGTTTTCTCAAATTCCGATTCCACAGGCATTTTAAAGTTTTGGAAATAAGTGTTTGCCCTAATCTCTAGCTTTTCTCTGGTTTTTATCAATTATGTATGGATCTTGGTCTCTGATGATCAAGTGGTGTGAAACATCAAACTAAGTTTTTATTGTGCTAATGAGATAGAACTATCTGACGTCTAATGACTTCTATGTCTCCTTGAATTATTCTATATTTCACTTTGTGTACAGATAATTTAGATGATTGATAATCATTCTATTATTTTTGCATTACAAAAAAACCTCCTCTCTTTTTGTCTGTAAGAATAAGCCAATCATTGAATTTTGTGAAGTCTTGTCCTTTCTTTTTTAACTTACGTTAGAGAATGTACTAACTCAACTTATTTTGAATTCATGTATAGCTTGAGTACCATTCAAATTAGACTTCAAGTATGCTACCATTGTACTACTGATGACAGTGTTCATTATTAAATGCATTTAATCACAAAAAAAGAAATATTTGAAAGAATTTAAAATTGAGGTGTGCTGTGGTTTGTCCCTGATTGGCCAATGTGTAATATTGACACTTGATGAAACCAATAAAAGGCATGGGTACGCTTTTGTGAATACACATTTTAAGTGCGAACCCGGGAAAGTTCCTTCATCTGGTTCCCAGTTGGAGCAGAGGTACCAGGTTCTGCCTGGCTGCTCCGCCGTGGCCCTCGGGGCCTTGCCGGGCTGGGCCGGGCCAGGCCGAGCATGGCCGGGCGGGGAGGGGAGGCCGCGGGGCCAGAAACAGCCCTGCAGCTCTGCAGCCCCGAGAGAAGGAGAAACCTGCAGCCCCAGCACGGCCTGGAGTGTATCACCAGACAGCTTTGGCATGGCTGCTGCCTTTGTGAACTCTTTAAATGTTCAGATGAAACCAGAAAACTTCTCTCTCTTGAGTAAGAAAAAAGTCGAAGTGTGGACACATAAAGAGACCACATAAAGATATTCAAAAACAGTGAAGAAAATGATGTCTTTGATGGAAGGAAGATAAGGAGTTGTTTTATTTTCTACATTAAAATCTCTTATAGCTATGTTGATGGACTATAACATAATGAGACATTTCCTTTAAACCATAGAGAAGTATGGGGAAATGAAAAGTTCAAATTGTAAACCTGAGCAAAGGAATGCAGTATTGAGTAAACCAATGTTGAAATGGCTGTGATTGCTGAGAAATTTGAACAGAGAAATGAAGATTCTGCCCCCCCAAGAAAAAGATTAAGAGAACCTCTGTTCCTTGTAAAGAAGATAATCTTAAAGATAGATAAAGAGAACCTTTGTTTTTGAACAGTTTGTCTTTAAAAATAAACCCCATACATCAATTTTGGCCCAGAGGCACAGCTATAAGAGGGACTGTGAACATGGGAGGAATTTCATGATGCAGATGTTCCAGGTGGCTGTTATCATGGAAAGTTTGTTTTGTCTTGCTTTTGTTTTTTTCCATAGCAAATAAGAGATGCTCCAATCCCTAGAAGAATTGAAGAAAGCCTGTTCTAGAATTGAGAAAACTGACTGAAAATTCTAAATGTGATTTCTGTATGTTGTCAGTGAGAATGAAATTTGATGATAGAGGAAGAATGTTTTGAAGGTTTCATTCTAATTCTTGTTATTTTTTTTTATTATTATTTCTTTTTTGTGCTAGTTAATAAAGTCTGTTCTTTTCAAGTTTGAACCTGCTTTGCTCTTAATTACAAAATTTTAAATTGGCAACCTAAAACCACAACCCAAATTAATATTTCTGTCTGGTTTCAGACTGAAACCACAACAAGGTGCAATTTTCCATGCTGTTTTTCATGTTTGAGAACGTCCCTTATACATTGAAATTTATCTCACTTGAGCCAAGAACACAGTCTGAGGTGTTTCATCTTGGGTAGCCTGCTTGATTTTGTCCTAGTGATGTGGTAAACTCTATACTGTAAAAAAGGTGGTAGCTACTCAAAGGAAAAGATGGAAAAAGGATAGATTTGAACTAGAGACAATGGCATAGACCAGTTTTGTTCCAGTCAGAAATAACATCACAAATATAATTGACAAATACTTCTTGCAGTTGGGTTCATCTCACCCAAATTTATCACATGGCTACAGCTTGAACTAGTTGGTTAGGTCCCTTTTAATACAAAGAAATTAATACTTGCAGAGGGTTTTTACCAAAATACATTAAGAATGAAAGAATAGCCCTTTGGAAAGAATTGTTTCCCCTTCACTGACTGAAACAAGAGACCAGACAAATGGATGTCTTTTCTCAAATAGGTGACTGATAGTAAACTTAGGTTAGATAAACAGAAAATAGACAAAAGAATTCTGAGAAACACAGAAAAAAGAAGAGGGAAAATTTAGAGTCTTGATTCAAAATTAAAATAGAAATTAATTTAAAAAAGGGAAAAATACGTATCCAAATATAATGTCAGGAAATATTAGTTCTATGCATTCTAGAAAGTGAGAGTCAATAAAATGAGAAGATTCTGAGAAATGAGAAAAGAAGTAGCAATGATACTGTCAGCATTTCACTCTCTGGTGTCTTCATCCTTGTTAAAAGAGTTACTTTGCATAACAGCACAGCTTCCCTCAAGTGGAATATAAATATGAATATAGGTCATTTTTAAACAACTTTTTAAACAACTGCTGCAGAAGTAAGGAATTCTGCCAAGTGCCATACACCTAAACCACTATTTACATTAACATGACAATAATGATACTTCAAAACATTATCAAACCATTCTGCTAATTGATTATTAGGAAGGTTCACAGAAGTTAATGAAGAGGAATGAGTTTGGTTTGGTGTTGTTGGCTTTGGTTTGGCTTTTTTGTTCTTCATTCTATTTAATTTATCAATATAAATTTAGATTTATATTGAGGAAGGAATCTTTCATTTAACACATTCACAATTAAAATTGGGGTTGATTTTTCTTAAAAAAATGTTGTATAAGTATGTTGTATATGTAAACTTACAATGCCTTTTTTTGAGGGTATAATTATTTATTTAAAAGCTTCTATGCCTAAAATATTTTATTCATTCCAAAGTCAGTATCTTCAAGAACTCTGAATTCTCTGAGTGTGTAGACCAAGAAACAAGGGAATCTTTTCCAATATGCAGTTAAACTATTAATCAATAACATCTCTGCCCTTGCACTGGAACTTTATAAATTGGTTTGAACACTAATTACACAGACAGAAGAGTGAAAGCTCCTCCAAGATTTTTCATGAGGGTTCAGTTAAAAAAAACCTTTTTTTTTTAGGTTCAATTAGAAAAAAAAGCACAAATGTCACACACAAACACAAAAAGGAAAGGATTCATAAAAAATAAAGCTCTGGTATTTTCAAGTAATCAGTGTTGTATTCAATAATTCAATAGTTCAATAGTTCAATAATTTTTTTCTTCACAAGGGCCTGTGGGAACTGTGAAGGCTGTCTGGCCATATCTTATCCAGGGTAACTCCTTGCCATTGCAGACTCTGTAAGTGCTTGTGGCAGTTCGGTTTCCCCTTTTCCAAAGGCACGTAGCAGTTTAGCCTCTTGAGGACTCCAGTGCTTTGAACA
>WAAG01058991.1:7819-25288 GCA_013390105.1 Tichodroma muraria | reverse complement strand
CTGAGATAAGGTCCAGGAAATCTTTTTGAAAGTAAGCCCAAGTGCAAAGAGAGTATGCCTCTGACTTGTTTATTTTACCATTAATACAGAAAATCAACTGTAGTTGTGTTTAATTGTCAGAGACATCTCAAATATAATTTTTATTTTTTTTGAAGGTCTGATTTTTTAAAATTGCATACTTGACTATATACTTCTGCTGTAGTTTTTCACAGGGTTTCAGCTGAAGAATATGTGTGCAGAAATTTACAATGAATATATTTTAGTCAAGTGGTGAAGTAATTGTAATATAGTGCTTCATAAAAGGTGTGTGTATCAGTACAAATCAAAGGTGGATCTAGAAGTAGTATTTCTTCATACTTAACTGCTACTAGTGGGATATATTTATATCAATATGTGGAGTATATGTGTATAGTGAGGAGGCAATTCACTTGTTTTCCTCTGGCACATGGTGGAGAGAGCTTATCAATTTTTTTATTACTATTGGTCACTTAATAGATTATCTTTGTATCGTATTGGCGGGGTCTCTTTTTATACTTCTTCTGGACTTCAGGCACTTTAAAGGTTTTCTCAGATGTAATGTTAGTATGACATTAACATCAGCTTTCATGTGACAGCTGAATCAATGTAATGGCTCAGTGTTTTGAACAGGAGATTGTACCTTCCACCTGTATAGTTGTCTTGTATGCTCATTTTTGGTATTCTGGTTGCATGTCTATCTTTAGTGAGAGAATTCAACTTGCTAAACTGGAGGAAACCTACCTTCCCTTTCAATACCAGTAGACAGGCAGCAAACTGGAACACTGAGAAATAACCAACAGCAAATTTAGGAACTGAATGTCAGTAAACCTGTTGTTTGGACTTTATTTTTTCTGTACTTTTGACTTTCTGTCTTGCAGATTGAAAGGTGAAAAGTAAGAAGTAATAAAATATCTAGTTTATTAGGGGGGAAAAAAGGTGAAATCGGACAATATTTCGCTGCACATAGTCTTTGAAATGTTATCTTTAGGCCAATTCTTTGAAATAATGCAGATAAAATTTAGTGGGAGGATTGTAAATTAAGTAAACATCTCTTGACCTTTCCAATCTACAATTATTTTTGAGGTAGTTGTGAGAGTGACAAAATAAAGCTTTTAGCTTGAAGGAGAGGGGGAGAGACATGATACATGTGGATGTGAGAAAACACAGACAAAAACCAAGGAAGTTTTCAGAAGATTCTACAAAAGTTGGTTGAGGAGAGTTGTGAAGTGCTGAAGTCAGCAAGATGTGGAGAAACTTGTTGCAAAAATAATATCTGCTACTGTAAAACTGTTCTATCTATGATATACTGGTAATAGGAGGACAAAAATATTCTTCTAAATTCTTTGTGTCTAAGGTGTCCACAGGCCTTGAAAGTGACATTTTGAGAGGGGGAGAAGAGTTTAGCATGTTGTTCCTTTTTTGATTTATACTGTAAATATCCTGCATGAAGAACAGATTTTGAAACTTAATCTGCTATCAATAATGTCTGTTAGTGATCCCAAGGTTGAATATATAAAAGACTGGATAGCATGTAAAATAAATGTATCAGTTTATTTTTAAGAAGCTGTTTTCTTTGAAGTAAAAAACTGTTATCCTTTAAAACATTAAAATGGGCTAAAAAAAATCTCAACTAATACCCTCCTAATGTTCAAGAACATATATTTGAAAGGTCAATGTAGTATTTACTAGCAGGATTAATTCAGCAACTGCATATGAAGATGCCATGCTCGTGATACCAGATTAAATTTCAGAAAGATTAGAATAGGAACACTTAAAGTTTTTCAGTTATCACTTGAAAAAGAAGTCTGTGTTTCAAAAGGAAAAGTTATGGTTTATAAGTGACCAGACTAGTCTTAATCTCCTTTAGGCGTGTTTTTTCTGTTCCTAATGAAATGTGAATTGTAAGTGGAAGAGTCAGATATGACATTTTTCAGTAATTGGTATTTTTGATGACTATTGATAGTTTCTGTTGGCTGCATTTGTTAACTGTTTTATGTCTTGGTTTGTAAACTTCCATGTTTCTAGTTGCTTTTGTTCTAAGTTCTTCAATAACATGATGATTCTTACCCTGTGAGTTCTAACTTATATGTGTTCCTGTATTATGTGGATCCAAAATGGGGGAAAAAGAATTTCAACTACTTCCCCTTAATCAAGGACTACCTTGGAAAGCCTTTCCATTTTCGGTAAATGTCCTCCTTTGTGTCTCTAACTTAGCACTGAATAGCCTTTAGTTGCTCTCCAAGTAAGAACATGTTCTCTGAGGTAGTAAATGCTATTGAAGAGTAGCTGTGATTTGGGAAGCCGTGTTAATGACGTTGGTTGTTTTGCGCGACACACATCCTCGTGTTCTTCAGCCGAGTTCTAAAAGGACCCTTCAAGCAAAGACCCACCCTCCTAGACAGGACGGTTCTTGACTCCTGCTTGTAAATTTTTGATGTTTGTATTTATTTATAAAAGAACGATTTTGTTATGAGAAATCCAAGTGCACTACTGTTTTGAACAGATGGGTAAAACTTTCAGAAAGCCATGTCACTTTACCAGTAGAACCTTCTGAAGAGATTAATTTTCTGTCTGCAGCAGTTTTTCATGACATGCTCTGGATGTTCAGGACTTGGTGTATCCTGAATTCATGAACTGTGCAATATGCCTTTATAGGGAGATACTACATAAATAATAATAGTTCTTTAGCTGTTATACCAGTGAGGTCTGTAGTGACAGGCATGTTGTGAACCCTGATTGCTTGGGATACTTTCAATGCTCATTGACAAGACCAGTATGGCAATATAAGCTTCAGGTACTCTAACATCAGGATGCTGTTGCACAATTGTATTACAGACTGGCTCAAAACTGTCTGGTGTCACTTGGCATCTCTTAAAAATGCACTGGTGGGAGCTTTGTCTCAGTTACTTCTTTGAGAGGATGACTTGCTGAAGAAAGGATGTTTTTAATTTCAAAGTATTTTCTAACTTAAAATGAGAAAACCAGTAATACATGTAAAAGAAACTCAAAACTTGTATAAAAATATTGTATTTATCTAATATGTTGTTTTCAGTTTATTAGAGCTAGTTTAAAACTGTTTTTTCTTTGTTGATTGGGATTTCCATAAATTCCTGTTTCACGGAAGGAGCCGTGCAGAGCAGAGTAGTGGGTTAGTTTGCCCATATATTGAGGAATTTATACTATAGACATTTATAGGTCCATTGTATGTTTGGATAATTAACATATTCATATCAGTTACTGGGAGAAATGAACACCATGCAAATGATCTATCAATAGATGATATGACTGACAAATAGAGAGAGCCAGTTGAATGAATGGAAAAAGCTAAAGCACCACATTGTCCAATTTATGTTCCAATTATGAGCATGTTGTTACCACCTGATTTCAGTTCTTCATTTTTCAGTAATTAGTAGGCTTGCAGTGGAGTGACACCATCGCTTTCATTTGATGTGCTGTGCCGGATGCAGGTGTGTGGATGCAGAGCTGCCTGCGTGGTTCAGGTGGAGTGCTGGGCTGCGCACTTGCCGCGGTGCAGCTGCTGGCAGAGCCTATTTTGTAGTCCACCAGCTAAGGCACTTTAAGGAACTTTGTGTTGTGGACTATCTGCACAGCTTCCAGACAAGCACGGCCTTGGTAAAGTTTTAGCGTGTGTTAGGTGTTCAGTATCCATCTGTTGCATTTAACTGCCCTTGGCTTTGTTAATGCTTCTGGTTCTCTCCCTTTTGGATTTTTGCGTTTCTTTTCTTGCTTTTCTTTAGTGTAACAGCATGCTTGCTTGAGATAAAGGTTCAGAAATGACACTCATGAATTCTTTTATTTCTGGTTTTCAAAGCAATGTATATTTTACCTTTTGATTACCTTTTTAAATCTTAAAAGCATCTCTATTTTTTACTTAAGCTTCAGGTTCCTACAAAAATCTGTTGTTTCACAGAGATGGGTAAGCTGCAAAATTCAGCATTAAAAATACTTAATTGTTTAAGTCCTGGTAACTAAAGCACTAAAAAAAGGCACTGTAAATATTTGCTGGCTTTGGAGTAAAGAAATATGCCAGTTTAGTTCAACTGTGAAGAATGCCATGTTAATGTAATTATTTATTTCTGTTAGTTGGACCTCTATATGCTCTGGCCCTGTGTAACTGAAACATCAGTAAAGACAATTTCAGGAGTTGAAACCTCAAGAGAAAATTGACTCTCCATGCCTTGCCCCTTCTTGCTTTCCTTCTCCTGACTCTTGAGTACAGCTGTCCAAGTCCTTATACTATGTGTGCCGAGCTGCCGCCTACACAGGGATTTGAGCTGTGGTGGAGTGAGTTGGTAGGCTTATGATTGTGAGGAGGTTTTACAGAGACACCTGTAGTAGTTCCCTCTTGTCACCGTGCCGTCCCCCATCCCTCTGCCTACTGTTAAGTACCCTGTGGCAGAGGTGGCTGAACGAGACATGTCTGCTTTTGCAGGGCTCTACAGTACTTCAGTGTATGAACAGGAATGGACTGCAAGTGACAGTGGCTCAGGAGTGGAGAGCTTTGCTTATGGCAGAGGAGGAAGGCAGGAATTCATTTCCAGGCACAGGGCGAGCACATACGCAATTCTTCAGCTGCTCTGTGAGTTTAGTGGTGATCTGCATCCAAGAATATTTTCTGCCCAAGTGCTATTGCGCTCATGAGGCTTAACAGATAGCGGCTTCTGTGCCGAGTTTATCCCTACAGATAACTTTAAAACTTTTTTTCTTTAAAGTTCTCCCAGATGAATCATAAACTCTTTGGGGTTTTTTTTTTTCCCCCCGATGCTCTCTATAGGGATAGAATAACTGATCCTTGCATAATGTGAATATGATGTTTCCCGTAAAAGTGGCACAGACATCCAGCAGCTTGGGAGGAACAACAAAAATAGAAACATAACTGATTTGTAGCAGTTGTCTTGAGGCCTTGTAGGGTAACAGAGTTAAGCCTTTCCTTACTCTATCCATTTAAATGCCCAGCAACTAAGCAGGGATTTTCTGTGGAGCTCTGTAACTGTTTCCAGGTTCCATTTAGAAAGTTGGTCAAAACTGAGGGCTGGTTCCCCAAACCCAGTTCATTGGTATGTTCGTGCTAAAGCACAGTGAGGAGGCTGACGTGATACTGAATTGGACAGATCAGACCTTAAGGCAGTTATTTTAGGTTGTCTGAGATAGAACCATCCTAACTGGGCTTTATACCCTTAAGTTTTATTTGCAGTCATTGAAAGTTGAAATTTAGCATCTGAGAAGAGAGTAAATCACTTTGTTTTCCAGAATTTTAATTACAGGGGCTGCTTGTGACAATTGAGAAACTTGGATTTCTCAGACTTATGAGATGTGGTAGCAGCTTTAGGCTTGTGTATCACTTTACCTGTCTCATTTTGTCTTGGAGGGAGATTGGTTAAATATCATCTCAGAACTGCCTGTTGCAATTCTTGAAATGTTTCACTGTTTTATTATTGGTTCTGATTTATTTCCTTGTAGTGTTACAATGTTTGCTGATGTGGAAAGGTAGATTTTCAGGAAGGGCCAGATAACTGTTCAGTATAAATTCATTCAAAATTCATAAGGCTGCCATTAAACTACCTTGAAAATGATTTAATTTTTCAGGATTTAATTACTCTTGAAGGTTGTGAGGGATTCTTTCCCTTTATTTTTTTTTTTCATTTACAGTAGACTTACTATTCAATCTAGGTATCGTTAATTTAATGAAAAGTTAAATATTAACTGTATCCTCTTTGATCTTATTCAAAGACTGTGTTTTGCATGAAGGCTGTGCATCTTCAGTGTCCTTTCAGAACTAGCTGGAAAGTTCATAATTTACTTTAAATGGGAAATATTATTTGTAGTTCTTTGCATGAATGTATTTTCTGTCAGTCTGTATCATGCCGAAGATGAGTGTGGTAGGTCTGAAAACTTCTGGAAGCAAGAGTAGCTGCATGTTTTTTTGTAACTGAAAATAATGCCTTTAACTGTGTTTTTTAATTGAGTGTTAGTGTCAGAATGCTTTGTTCAAAATAATCTAAATTATTTTGTAGAGGGATAAGTAGAAAAATCACATTCTGTTATCTTGGCCCTCCCATTAGAAAAAAGCAAGAGCTGCACTGGGGGTTTGAGGGAGGGAGTTAGTGTGTTATGCATATGCTCCTAGGAAATGAAACTTATAGAAGTGGGGAATAACACTTCAAATGAAGGGGGGAAAAAAAAAGGAAATGAAGCTAAAAATCTGTAATGCTCCCTGTGAAACACAAATCAATGACTTAAAAAGTGTTATTTCTTTGCCATTTAAAAGCAAACTTTTTGAAGTTAAGTATTGCTCTTTTAAGATAGTAAACACAGCAATATCTTCAGTCATGAAACCATTTTTACCTTTTCAGTCTATAGAGGTGAAGCAAAAACAACATTGTGTGAATCATGCTGATTTTTTTTTTGGTCTTGCGTATCAGTGTTTGCCACAGGCCTGATCTCTGACAGTTCCTGCAGCAGCAGTGTTATGCATATGGCACTTCATGTACATTGTTCAAAATAGTTGCCAGCAATGTGTCTGGGCAACTCCAAGAAAATGTCATGATGTTACTTGAATTAAAGCAAAGCTCTGCATATAGCCTTTGCATACACATTTCTGGTAAATGTATTGACCCTACTATGTATGGATAATGATCCTTTTAGAAATATTTTTACTAAATGCCTAATTCTACAAATAAAAGTTCTGTTATCTGTACTACCTACAGTGCTGAAGTTTCTGATCTCTTACATTACTTGGGTCCCCCAGCTATTAAAACACTCGAGGCAAATCTTACCTGTCCTGTGGCTGGGCTTACTGTACATGTATTGAAAATTCCATCTAAAAGGTCTGTGTGGAAGTGCTGAATGGGCTTTGCTTGTACAGGTCAAGCCTGCTATGGATGAATGGTACCACAAATGGACAGTCTAATGTTTCCTGGAGCAGCTGGGCTTACGGTGCGTGAATCTTGTGATGTATCGGTCTATCTGCAGCCTGCAGTCTGCTGACTTAGGTCACTGAAGCAGCTTGAGCAATTTGCTTCTGGCCATCCTCTTTACTAAGAGTTTTCCATATCTGAGCAGAAAGCATGGTGTGGACTGGGCACTTGGATTAATCATTTTAGTAGAATACAAACAGCTTGCGTCTGCAGATTGGGCACTTCTGCTTTACTGCACTTACAGTCCAGTTCTTGTCATGCTCTTTTAAGAGCTTACTGATACCAGTGTGCTTATTCATGCATACCTCACCTTGACTCTTGAGAAAGTATAAAAAATAGACTTTATAGTAGTCTGCTCCCTCGTGAAGTGAAATTCATCCAGAATCAAAAGGTATACAAATACTGGAATCAGTATATAAACTGTATATTTATTAGAATTGTGTAATGTTCAGCCTATTAATAAAAGTATGCACAGATCCTCAATTTCATATTTTCTTTTTAGTTTTTTTTCTTACATGAACCAGCTCCAGATCAAAGCTATTTGTTTATATTTAAATGCAAGTGCTTTTTTTTCCATTTTATCTAAATTATGGAAGACTTCTCTTATAAGTACTCAAAGTGATGGGTATTTTTAGTGGTTATACTTGTTGCTCTCAGTTTTAGACAAAGTGTACTTTCCAGAAGACTCTTTCATTTTCCTCTCTGAGAATGAGGAACTGGAAAAAAAAATCCATGTTGTAAATGACATTTTTCTAACACAATTCTAGAAATACATGATGTTGATACCTTGTAACTCTGCATGATGAGTTTTGTTGGGCTCTTCTCAAAGAATTAGCCTTGTCTGTGCTTGCCCAAGATTCAGAGGCTTTTAATCCATAGTTTTTCTTTCTTGCTTTTACTATTCTTGTTTTGATTAAAAATAAAAAGTTACATTTTAAACTTTGTGGTTTATACTGAAATCTTCTGTTTATTTTAGTATTTGGTAGATTGTTTCATTTAACTCATTTAAAAGGAAAACCAAAACACAAAAAAGTCTGATATGGCAGTCATTGTTATTTACACATCTTTAATTACAAAGCAGTTAAATTGAGTTCTGAGGAAGAAGAATTGTTGGAAGGCTTGTGCACAGTTGTACAGTAAGGTAACTCTTATGACACTGAGGCTGCTGTGATAGGTCTAAGATACTGACAGACCCATTACTCCACTTGTTAAATGGACTTGCACTGATAATTTGATTTTGCCTTTCTTGGGGGAATGGAAGGGCTGTGAAAATGCTTGGTGTAAGCCATTTTTAAATCTAATAAATTAGTGAAGTCCATTTAATCAAAGTTGCTATGTCTGTGCATGTATGTATGAGAGCATACACATTCATGTAGTATTAAAAGAACATCTTCCTTTTCAAAATATTTTTGTTCCCAATATAATATATTCCTGGTCTTCAATGCATCTACTGAAATCCTTAGAAGGAGTAGCTTATACTCTTGGTACGTACAGTTCTCATTTCTTAGAAACTGTTAATGGGCTAATATTTCTTCTATTAATCATTTAAAATTAAAATTGCTAAAATTCAATTTTTCTTGAGGAAACCCAATTGATGGTGATCATTAGTTGGTACTATGAATAAATAACAGTGCTACAAAGTCTCAGATGCTGTGGTGAAAGGCCACAGCATTTAACTTGATTGGTCAAACACTTCAATGTCATAAATAAATGCAAATTTTGAAAAAGATTTCATAATAATAATTTAATTTTGAAACTCTGCTTTACAGAAATACTGGCAGCTTCTCTGTTTGTTGAAAGTTTTCTTGAAAGGACTCCAGAAGGTGGAACATGGAGATTAGTATTTTTGTAGGGTTGTTTTAGTATATCTTCTGGAGTTTCTGGGATGATTGTTTTTTTAATAAGTTTTTGGCACTAATAACTTAAAGAATAGAAGCTGGGGGGGGAAGGACAACTACAAAGAACCCAAAGTGTATTTTAAAAAGTCATTATTTTTGAGGTGCTGAGAGAGTTGGCTCATGATTTTGGAATGCACACTGTTGACGACGATTCCTTTGGAGAAGTCTCTGTAGCCCAGTGTTAAAGGCAGTCAGAGACCAACCATAATTAATAGTCTTTCAAATTAGTGGTGAAATTCATCAGCAGGTTCCAAAATCTGACCTTTATATCCTACTTATGACAAAATACAACCTCTGTTATGTCTTATTTAGTAAGGGGAAAGAGGAATGCTTGAAGTGTAACTTTGAATGTACTCATAGAAGGAGTGATGAAAAGGAATGTGAGGTAATACTACCTACTGCGTAGGCAGTGCTACCTGAAACAGGCTTATGAGAGAAAGTTTGATGTGAAGTCCCAAAGAGTTACTCTGTGGATGGATGTTCTGCTGTACCTTGTTTGGGAAGAAGAAAAGTACTATTTTGATATAGGGGGCAATTTTGTATCTTATTCTAGAAATTTTTTTTTCATCTTTGAAAACTGAATGGTATTACTGGTCTCTGTTAATAAAACTGCTCATCTCGTAAATGACAGCAGCTGGTGCTTGAACCAGCCTAATGCAGTGACAGGCTTGTCCCACTCTTTCTCCTGTGTCCTTCTGCTGCTGTGGTAGACCTGTGACTTAGAACCACATTACATTAACTGGTTTATGTTACCTCTCCATTAGTGATAATTTTTTTGTCTTTTTGGGATGGGAGGTATAGATTAAAAAAGTCCCAAACAAACAAAACCATAACCGCAAATAAACCCCAAACCTAAAATTATTTGAGTACACTGTTCTGAAATCTTTCCTACAACTTCAGATAATTCTAATTTGTGTGAGGATTTATTTTGTAATTTTTTACCTGAGGACAGGTATTATTTCCTTCTCATGGCTTGTTTACTCCTAGGGCAGGAGTTTTGAAATTGCATTTTTAAAAAATCACCTTTAAAGCAGATTTAGTTAATCAGTCTACCTTGGATCCACTTGATTTTTGGTTCATATGTATGGTGTGCGTCAAGTTATAATTTAAGTAGACATAATTAAACTGCTGTTAGCAGCCACTGTTACAATAATCTCAGCATCCAGTTCTCTCAATTTCTGTTACTAGACCCAGGGGTAGTGTTATACATGTAATTTGGTGGCAGTTACGGAAACAAGCATTACTTTCTCCATGTCATTTCTTTTTGTCAGTATGTAGAAATCTTTCTGAAATTTTTGAATTGTGCAATAAAATTTTGAGACAGTTTCAGGTGTGTTTTTGATCTGTGTAAAGATGACACCTGAAGCTGACAGAGAGCCACCAGCTTTTGCTTGTACCTGGTAGTGTGGAGAAAGTGAAGGAAGTTTATCTGAAACTGCTTTAGCCTGTGTTGAAGCGGACAAAGGCTATCGGTCAAGTATCTGTAATGCCAAAAGAATGGCGTTGAAACCTAAGGCAGTGTTGGAGTGCATCCCTAGGAACCCAGAACTGTAACTTCTAAGAGACTTTCCTGTTGTGGCGTTTGAGATGATACTGGACAGAGTAAACTATGAGAAATATCAAAATTGTGTCAAGTCCTTTAGAAGACACTAAAGAATAAAACCCCAAACCAAACAAACCTCAGCTCAAGTCCTTTAAAAGACTCTAAGGAAAAACTCCACCCCCAACCAAACTCCAAAGAGCTAGTGCAATCATAAAAGGATTTGGGTTGGAAGGTGCCTTAAAGCTAGTAGAGTTCCAGTCTCCTGCCAATAGCAGGGGCACCTTCGCTACACCAGGTTGCTCAGAGCTTCATGGAGCCCGGCTTTGAAGACTTCTGGGGATGGGACATCCAGAACTGCTACTGGCTGTAGGTATCAGACCTAAATTGGCTGTAGTTTTCTTGCAGGCATCTCCCCATGGGAATACTTACGGCCTTCCTGCCCTCCACTGTGATTCTGTTTTTCACATCTGTGATTTTCCGTCCTCCGTACCACCACTCCTCCTTTGATTTTGCTGATCTTCTTGCGTAGACGGATTGATTGGCTTTTGGCCCTGTGCAGAGCAACGCTGGGCGGTTTATTTAATTCATCACGATTTTAACAGATCGGTTGGAAGTTTATTTAAAACTCAGAAAAGCCCAAACAGCCTTTTATAGCCCCTTTTTGGTCGTAGTTGCAAGGAGTCGCTTCGTTCGGCTGCCGAGCGCTGGGTAGCTCGCTCGCTGTGCCTGTGTCGCTGGGAGCATCGCTCGGGAGGAGCGCGGGTACACGCCGGAGGCGGGAACGGCCCCGGGGCGGGGCCCGGCGGGGTCCTCCGCCCTGCCCGCACCATGCTCAGCCTGCAGGACTCCCTCTTCTTCGAGATCAGCATTAAGTCTCTGCTGAAATCCTGGAGCGGCAGTAGCAGTAAGTATGTCGCTGCACTGGGAACCACAGCAGTGTAGCACATATATTATCCTTTTAAATATATTTCTTTTCTTATTTTTTTTTTTTAATTTTTTGCATGCTGCTGTGTGAAATTGCCCTTTAAAAAGCAGGGTTTCAGTGCTCCTGTGTGCTGGTACAACTTGGCACAGCCAGTCTGAGAGCTATCTGCTTCTTAGTTCTCATGTAAGATTTTGCATGTATATAGTTATTATTCTGTTTTCTTAGGCTTCAGTTGTTTCAGTCTGGTAAAGTTGTTTTCACCCTTTGCTGTCCAAGAGAGGTGACAAGTAGATGCTCATCTTTGCGGAGTTACCAGATGCTGATGTCTTAGTTCTGTCAAGCTCCAAATGCTCCTTTGAAGCAAATGAGTCACCCTTGGACCGTGTGTTTTACAGGGGGGCATTATTTTTGTGCCTGAACCCTATTATTGCGCCTATAAAAACTGCCCACTTTGATCTCCTAAATAGCCTGAAACAAGAGTTTCTAGGAGGATTCCTTGTCTGAATTGAACCAGCGAAGCAAAGATGCTGCTCTTGGTTCAGACAACCCGTCTGTCCTCACATCACCCCTTCACACATGCTTCAATGCAGGGTCTCGGCCCGGAGCTGCCTCGCACTGTGTGGAAGGCTTTGCTAACGTAAGCACAGCAACTTCATGACAGGATGCCAGGAGGTGATAAAGATGATGTAATTGAACATCAGCTGAGTGTTTCCTATATCTTAAGTTTCTTGTATCGGTAAAAATAAAAAAAGTTAAGATCTGGAGGTAACGGTTATCTCAGCTTTATGTTTCATTAATTGCTGCTTGAGACATACCGGGATGCACAGTTTCTACTCACCATACACTTCATCAAAATAGCTCCATTACGATTTTTACCCCAATACAGTAACATACATTCACCTGTCCTGTTTGAAGGAATTTGTAGCAAGTTATTTATTACACAGTGTATCAATCACTGCTGGGAGAGTATGCAGATACTTAGCTTGTCCTAATTGCTCATTCAGACCTGATTTGCCTTTTCTATTAACTGCTGTAATTAATGTTTTGGACTGATAACTTCTAGACTATTGTCTTACAAGTTAAAGCAATGAATGTTTCAGAACAGATTTTCCTTATAGGCTTTGCTTTTTAGTTTGTTTAATTTGTGTCTTGCAGATTAACAGTATCTGTTCCAAATTATACCTTGTACTTGTACTTGGTAGTTATTAACATGCTTACTGCAACAAAGATAACCAGAAGGATTTTTCCAGTATTTTTTAGTAGAAGTTGAAGATGCCTTATGAAAATGATTAAAAATCCTTAATGTTGATTCATGTATGTTGTTTCCAAACGAAAGCAAATCATAGGATACAATCAGTTAACAATAAATTTAGTCTGCAACTGGATATATAATTGTATAGATAAGAAGATAAATTGCAGCTTCTAGACTAGATAATTGTCAGCTGTGACAAGACAGAGTAATAATAACAAGATAGAGAGTAATAATAATAAAAAGGGTGTCTGAGAAGAGGTTATATATGATGCTATGTTTCTCCTTTATGCCCTCTGTTATGTAAGCACAACGGAGTAAGATCTTCCTGACTCCTTCTTCAGGAAGTGGCACTTGGATCATCTACCAACAAACCAATTTTCTGTGTGCGCTGGTGAGATAGCTGGGGTTTATTTCGCTTTTTCCGGGACTGTCACTCCATTTGTGAAAATGGTTGTGATTCCAGCATAGCTGCACGTCTACTCCGTGAGCGTGCGAGAGTCGCATTCTGATGGCGCGCTGTGCAGGCTGGCCAGGAGCAGAGCCCTCTGTGCAGCCTGTGCCAGCTCCAAGGACTGTCATTCACATGCATACCTTTGTGAGTTGAGCTGAAGTGGGCAAGCCGTTTGCTTTGTCCCTAAAACATTTTCTAATCAAGTGATACAGTATGTACAGAGCAAGGAATTACACAGTATTTATGTTGAGGATGAGTTTGGAAATTCAGTAAACATCCATGTGCTAAGAAATTACTTGAGAAAAGTTTTTGCTGTGTTTTGATAAAATTTTTAGGTGCAAGTGCACCTTTTTTTGCACCTTTTAGGTGCAAAGCACCTAAAGTGCTTTTTATGGTTTATATCATAACTTAAAATTTTTGTATGCTGAAGGATGTAAGGAGTGGGTGTGCTTGCATGCAATTCCATGTACGTAAAAATAAACATCTGCAGGGAGTGTTTAAGTGTGGAACAGAAAGGCAGTGAAGCTCCATGGGTCTGGTTAAGGGCTTGCTTAGCTGACATAATGTTGCAGTGCTGGCTAAGGTTTTGTTGTAGTTCATCTTTTTTCTTTCAGTAACAATGAAGTGACATTCATACGGCCTAGTTTCAGAATGCTGTCTCTGTGCCAACAATTTTAGGCATTACTTCTTTTTAAATGGAGTCAGGAATGTTCTTTTAATCCAGCAGTGAAGTGAGGATGTTCCTGCTTAAGAACTATTTGCTTACTGAAGTTGTGAATGTAATGGGGGCTTTATACTGGCTTGTCCTCAGGTTGCTTGGCTCTGAAGTATTTAAGGAACCTTAATTGTGATGATGCATCTTAATACTCTTGCATTCTGTTTTTTAGCCCATTGCAGTTTCTATAGGTGGTCTGCCTAACAGTTCTTCTTAGTTTCTAAATTGTAGGAAAAATATTAATTTTGATTGTTGTTTATGTTGTTTGGTGTAAGAAAGCTCTTATATTTTGTCCACAAAAACCTTCATTTAAGGTTGAGGAGGTCTGGATGCCATGAGATTTGCTTTTAGTAATGCAATATGTGGGTTCAAAAACCGAATGTGGTGCTGCTTACAGTGAAAAGCATTAAGTAATAAGTACCTTTCTGGAAGATATGACACAAGTTTTAGTGAAAACTAGGCATGTATTTCTGGGGCTTACAGTCTGGACAGGAACAATGGCTTTCCAGTAAACACGAGTACAATCCATTACTACTTTATTAAAAGCTTTTTTGTGTTTCCAATATATACTGCATTAATTAGTCACATCCTGTTTGTAAATAAAGAATTATTTCTGGAATTTTTTTTTTCTTTTAATAGGATGTATTGTGTTTCTAACCTAACACACAGCTTTCTGTTGCTGTGCTGCAGTTGTGCTGTATCTATCTGGTAAACAGGAGGGACTAAACAGAAGGGTGCACCTGTCACATGGGTGCTTCTCTGTCCTTGAATTTGTCCCGATCTTCTTCTGGTGAATCAGTTTTGGAGGTACTTGTGAGATTTTTCATATCACCTTGCTCGGCTTGATTGAGAAGTCATGCATATATCTCAAGGAGTAATGCTGGTTAAGAGAACAGGGCTGCACTTTAACGGTGCCCCTGCCAAAGCTACATTGAGGTCGTTGCCCTTGGCCTCTTTTTGATAAAGGTTTGTGACAGCGATTTTCAAAGTTACTGAGTCTTGTGAGCCTGGGAACAAAGTCCTGCCAGGAAAGAGAGCTGTATCTGCCTGTACAGCAGTTGGTTTGGAAACTGTTATAAAATCAGAAAGAAATGGAGCAGCTTTAAAAGCAAGTGTATTATTGGAACTATGGCTGCCAGGTGCTGACGAGCACGTGAAAACTGGGGAGCTGCCTGGCAGATACTTTTGAATCATCCTTTCCGTGAATGAAATAAAGCACTTGGAGTTTGCTTTTTAAGATTCACTTATCATCCCATAGGATTAGTTTGACTGAAGATTACTTCTTTTACCAACCAAAACTGAACTCTTGGCTCTCTAGAGAGGTTCTGCTCTGCTAATATGGTATTTAACAAAGTAGATGTAGTGGATTCATTTTTATCCTGTGATTTTTTGTTTGAGGACAGCAGTGAAGCTGTAATTTAAATTAGAAAGGTCATGTTATAGTGCCATGATAGGAATGTATATGAAAAAAGGGCCATAGGAAGAATTCTGGGAAATCAAATGTTTTCTTGACAGTCTTATTCTTTAGGAAAAGATGGGTGAGGTAGAGTATATGTGGAGGTGTGTGCGGCATTTTAGCAAAACCACAGATTTGCCGCTTCTGTGGCAATTTGCTAGTGGATTTTAGTTTTTAAACATGATAAAAGCACCAGTTTTTAACATATTAGAAGTCATTATTGTATGATCAATTTCAACTTTTTTTTCCCATTAACTGGTAAACAGCAAAGAAAAATAAAGCCTGAGGAAAAAATTGGTCTGAGACATTACATGATTGCTTTTCTTCCAGACTGTCCTTTGGACTGTTATTAGTGGCACTGTGGTGCTCTAGAGAATTTTCATACGGCTTTCATATTCCAGTGGAAAAATCACTATTATTTCACAATATAGAAAAATCCTATTTTCATGAGATACTATTTTTGGTGCCTTCTAAAACAATAATAGTTTTTAAATAAGTACAATATTAAGTAGGGTGTTAAATTCATTTCTCTAGTGTTAAGAGAAATGAAGTTAATTCATTTACAAACAATAATAGTCTTTTTCTCAGTCTTTTTTGTAGGAAGCTTTTTCTTTATTGTGACCTTGACTTCAAAGGATCGCATCAGTTAGTAGTGTTGCCTTGTATGCTGAAACATGATAGGCTCTTTCTAGAGAATGTAACAATTTTTCTTTACGACTATATCTTCCAAAATTGTTTTGACATATTGAAAAGTGATTTTTTTAAATGAAGGATGAATCCAAATGTGTTAAGTTTTGAAAAAGCTACTAAATTCTGCTTTTTTGAAAAAAAGCATCTAGGTGTAATTTGTGTTAGTAAATGTAGTTACAGGTCTCTGTACTACTTGAGCAGCAAATTTTTTCCTGTAGAAGGGACCTTATGATGACTTTTCCACAGTCTTTAAGTTGTCATGGGAAAAGCAAATTTCTGTCAGTAGTTAATCACCCAATACGATGTGAATGTATTAATGTATTGTGGAGTGTGACCTCCATATCTGGCTCTGTTTATGAACTCCTGTGGCCTTTGATGACGGTCTCTTGTGCAGTACATCTCGAGTCACGTAATGAGTCATTGCCTGTGGTGTGTGTTCCATTAAATGAGATGCTAGTAATGTTCTGTGTAGTGAAATTTGCCATGTAAAGAGAAGATTGGGTGGGGTTTTTTTCCCCCCTTCCTTCTTTCTTTGTTTTTGGGTAAGTTTGGAACAACAAGGTCTATCAGTGGATATAGGCTTGAAGAAGATAACAAGGCTGTAAGTATAACATCCAAGCTAGTGAAAGCCAAGTACCACCCTGAAGCTGAAGAGTACCCAACACACATAAGTGAATGATCTCAAGGGAAGGAGGCTGGGTGTTGAGGCTCTTGTACAGAATGTTCAGGATCAGCTGCCTAGCAGTGAGAGGCTGCCTGCCTCTCTTGATGGGTGTGTATGGATGTCTCAGCTCAGCTGGATTATTGAGTCTTGCTCTCCTGTCTTTTGCATAGAAGTCTTTTTATGTTTGTTTGTTTTTCTTCTGTATGACTGGAGATGTGTATGGGGTTTTTTGGGGGTATTTTGGGGTCGTTCTGTCTTCCATACTGCTAAGCATTCATACCTTCATGTGTACTTTTTGCCTGCCTTACCTCTTTGGTGTCAGCAGTCTGTACTGTAACACCTTCCATGTGAACTGGGCATTAGATTGTGGATGCTCGTTAGGGAAGTGTATGTATCCAGATTTTTACCAGTTGTAATTACCTAAGGTCATATGATGTTTTGGGCCTTACTTTGGACTTCTCTGCGTGAAAAGATGGAAAATACTGAACTGTTATTTAAAACAAAAATCTTTTTGAGGATTGTTTTGTGTGAAGTTCTTTGTATTAATTTTTTAATAAAATGCTTGTGTTGTAGGAAGTACATTATATGTTGGGATATACATTATTTATCTTCATCAGACATAGATATGCTAAATGAGCTTCCCTTTGGGAAATTCTTTCTATGAAAGTGATAGACTTTCTGCTAAACCCGTAACTAGATTCTGTAATGATTCAAATTGCAGAAGAGAATGCTGTTGAAAGGAGAAAGTGCACCAAATGCAAACCACTCTGTCAGCTACTGTTGCTGGAATAAACTGCATGCTCTGCATGGACTTCAGGAAAGCTCCAGATAAACCAATTGCAACAAGCCATATCAAATACCCTATTTCTGCTGACGTTTTTTTTTAAACACTCTAGCTCTGGTGCTTTTGTATTTGGAG
>WAAG01058989.1:19977-30489 GCA_013390105.1 Tichodroma muraria | reverse complement strand
ACGGCCAAACTACTACACTTACTTACTGCTGTCTGGTAGAGAGACCAGCAAGAAAAGCTACAATTTATCACCGTGGTGCTGGTTTAGCAAGAACCTTCTGTATTTTCTGTAGAAATGTAGGGAAAGACCTGCTGTAATATTGAGTATGTCTTTTCTCTCATTGGAAGGCATCTTCTGCTTCAGGCCACATGCTCCACAGGATCACCTGTGTTATTCAGATTTATGATTTATTCATTTAATGAATATTGAAAATGGAGCTGATGGTCATTTTGCACTTTAAAATGATTGCTCATTTTGTTTAACTGAGCTACCAGTGTAAAGTGGTTAAACTGCAGACATGTGGGATCCAAGTGTGAGGAATTAATTCCCCACAGTTGCTGAAAGATCCTGAACTCTTTGTCGCCTGCTTCTCTTGGTCTTCAAGAACAAGGATTTCTGAAATTTCTGGTGTGAGTTAAAGCATCTGTGGAGAGGGTGTGTGCAGTGGGCATGTTTGGTATTAGCTTTGGAGCACTGGCAGCCAGCCCTTTACTTCTAATTAAATGAGAGAGAGAATTTCTAACAGAGAGAGCTCCTTGATTTAATTTTAATTTTTGTCAGAATGCCCAGAGCACTGAATGGGTGTCTGATCATTGGAACAACATCCTTAGCACAAATTGAATGAATTAATACAATTAATTTACTACCACCACAGGAAAAATTCTAAGATTTTATTCATACAGATTGAGACTGATAATGAGTATGCGACCCCGAATGTATGATACTCTTGCCTTTTCCATGATGAAAGTTCCATTTCTCATGTAAAGCTCAGGGATGAGAGGCAGAAAGCAATTCCTTTGGTACATGTGAGATGGAGGCTTTTCTAATTCCTTTTTGGAGACTGGCATGTACATGGGCTACTTGTCGCAGGCAGTAACTGAAACCTTTTCCCAAAGATCGCACCTGTCTTAATGCTCATCTTTGTTTTAAAGCATTTTGAAATATAGTTATAATGCAAGCTTGGCAAACAGTGAAAAATGGAAAAAAATAGCAAAATGTGAGGAGACTGCTGTTCATTTTGTAAGGCAAAGCTTGTGACTTAAGAATGCTGCTTAGCAACAGATGGGGAAAATCTGAAGGTGATCACATCATCTTGCAGCCCCTGGAAATTAATTATGCATGTTCATTCTGCCTTTTAAGACCCATCCTTTTCATGTCCCTGTTCTGCTTGTTCCTTGGGATGAGGACTGAGATAGCTCAGCCATGTAAGCTAGTTTTGTCATTCCCCATTCTCACGCTGATGCGGTGGTGATTCAGCTGCGGAGCTCTGGCTCAGGCTTCTCCAGTTCTCTGTCCCACTGTGCTGGTGCTGTACACAATGCCTACTGATGGCTGGGGAATAGCCCCCAGAGGAGGCTGGGCAGGAAGGAAGGACGGGCGCCACAGGCTGAGAGTTTCTGTGGATGGCTGTGTCACTAAGCACAGTTCTGTCTCGATTAGCACCATTCACCACCGACCCTTGGTGCAGCTTCTCCTCTGCAGCTTATTCTCACACCTTGTTCTCCAACATTTTGACTTCATATGTCTTTTTCATACTTTCAAAGAGTGCAGAGTGACTTTTCTTTTCTAGGTTTGATTTCCTTAGGAAATTTCCCAGATTGAAGAATTTATTTTGTGGTATTGCTAATGAAATTGGCAGATTGTGGCATTTGGGAAGCTGTAAAGTCCCCATTTGATTCATGTGCCACTGCCAACATTCAGCTTCCACAAGGTAAAAGTATAAATACCATATTATAAATTGGCAGGTAGTGTTTGGTTCGTTTATCTGCAGATGCCTTCCCTGTGACCCAAGACTTATGTTGACCAAGTCATTAATCAACTTGGTAGGCTTTAAGTATAAACATCTCATACTAAATTGAAAGATTCATTTGCATAAATAGTTAAGGAAGCAGTGATTTGCATTCGTATTTAACTGGTATATTCCACCAGAGATGCTTTTACTTTTCCCTGGGGGAACTTCAACTTTTCAACTGCAGTTTTGACACAATGTAGCATGGGAATTACCTAGAACAGTTACATTTTTTTTGTTTGTTTTTTTTTTTTTAGTTAGACAAAAAGCAATGCACTTTCAAGGAAGGGTACTGGTTTTCTCTACATAGAGTGCTGAGAAAACTTCAGGGTGAATTATTCAAGATATTGATTAGGGATAAGACAGCAGACTATAAGAAGTTTTGTTTTGTAAAAACTGTCACCATATATTGATTATGCTTATTACTTAATAAAACCACATTTAAAGACTTGATCGTATGCCTAGATCCTCTAGTTTGGCATCTACACACAACTGGGAAAAAACTACCATCATACAGCTGCTAATTTGAGTTTCCAAACTGAAGGATTCAATGTTCAGTTAAGATGCAATTAGTTGAAAATGAGGCATTATGTACCAAAATCTCCATGTCAGCTTTGAAACTTAAGCTTATGATGAAGTAAGACATTCCAAAATTGAAGTTATGGCTGCATTCTCTCTTCCTCTCTATGCCAAACATGTGTTCATAATCCTTTCTACTTAGTCATTATTTCTTAACACAAAATAGCAAATTAGGTCTGTATGAGACTTTTAGACAAATAAAACCAGATCATAACTGATTTGGCCCTCAGCCTATTTTGATATCTGCCAGTTGATATAAGCAGTGTGACCCTAAAAATAAGGGTCAAACTAATTACAGTTGCTCAGAAATCCAGATTTTCCAGGTCTGAACTGGGTCCTGCCTGCCAGCTTGAATTTCTTGGTATTCTTGAGTATTTAAAGCCCACTCTTAGAAAAAGGGTTTGAACTGAAGAAGTCTAGCAGCAAACAGCAACTTCTCGGTTGTTGACTCCAAGTTACCACTTAATGCCCAGCTTTCCTGTCTTACAGGGTAGTTAGACACAGCCCAGAAGGTAAGATTCAGCTGGCTTCTAGACAGGTTTTTTGGTGAGCTTGTGCCATGGGATAGGGGTCGTATTTGGTCCCAAGGCTGTACTGGAGGTGGCAGGATGTTTTTGCATGTGGCAGGATGAATCGGTGCATCAGTACGAGGAATCAAGAGAAACTTGCGCGCAAGCTGCTCGGAGTATCCCTACACTCCTACTCAAATAAAGATTCCATCTGAAACTGGTAATAAGCAATGGCATATGAGAGCTGAAAAAGCATATGAAAGATAAGATTTTAAGGTTTTAACTGACCTATGAGTTGGTGGAGAGTTTCAATTTCACACTTCATCATGGACTTGCTTTATAAGCTTGGGCATAACCATTTGCCTTTGGTTTTTCTGGCTCCCTGTTTGTGAGATAAACTTAATACACCACCAAGTGCATGACAGAATTAAGTTCTTTATTTTATAACCTAGCAAAGAGACATAGTACTCTTCTCACATGATCTGGTTGGTATCTGACTAAAGCTCGTGTTCTTTCAGCCACAGTAGGTCAAGTTAAATGAGATCCATTTATGTCCGTAGTCATTAAAAACTACAATTGCTGCATTAATATTATTAATCACAAGTCCTTGAGCAAGCGTGTTCTGTTACTGGACAGTCATTTCACTGCACTCTGAACTCTGTATGTTACTTTGTACCTCATCTCTCTGCCTGGGCACATACCAAGACACAGAGACCCGGGGACACTGCTGGTGCATTAGAACGAAGCGAAATACAAGAGAAGGTTAGAGGTTTTTTTGTTTTGGTTTGGTTTTTTGTTTTAAAATTTTTATCAAACCTTTATAACCTATTACAGCTAAAAAGTTAATGAAAAATTTGAAAAGGAATTACTGTATCTGTTCAAGTGTTTTTTAATTCTTCTTTTCTGAGATAAAATTTAGTTAGGTTCTGTCTTTTTTTAACTGTTATCAAGGAAAGTAAAGAAGGTCTGTACAATACATTGGAAAAACACTGGTAGTAGTATTCCTTAACGGACTTTTTCTTGGAAGAAACTTCACCTCCAATTTGGTTAGAATCCTTGATCCAGTTTTCAAATTTGAACTTTTAACTATTTTTATATTCAGTAAACAAACACTGCAAAACCTCACTCATGAGCAGAATGCTTCATGCTTGAAATATTGTACTGTTCCTACAATTGCATTTAGATAAAGCTGTTCACCTTCAGATAATGAAACCATCAAAAACACCAAAATCCAGAAAACCCAAACAAAGGAGAGGACAGAGTTCTGACTTGCAAAAAAAAAAATCCAAGCTGGCTGTTCTGGGAATGATCTTCAGAATTAGCTCATTATTTATTCTTGGTGCACTCCACCAATTAAACAAACGGTTTTAAATATAGAACCAGGGATGGGCTTGGCTGGCTTTCTCGGGGTCGTTGTGGAGCCACGGCCACTGCGGCTGTGCAGGCTCGAGTCCCCCCCTGCGGCTACTCCGTGTGCGGGCGCGGGCAGGTGCCCGCGTGCGACGGCTGCAGCTCGCAATGGCCCAGGGGAAGTCACACGTTCCTGGTGGACACCTGTTGAAATTCCTCTCTTTGGGTAATAACGCAAGAGTTATTTTAGCCACTAGAAATAAGTCAGAGATCCCTAAGGAGCTGGTGGGGCTGACCAAACCCCCCCAAATCTCTACATTTTAATACCAATAGCATTTTGTGAAAAAGTACTCAGGTAATTTAGTATGTGATTCAGACCTTCTGTCAAGTAAATATTAAAGTGAAAAAGAAAAACTTGATTATGACTTCTGTCAGATAGTGATGTGCAGTATAACGCAAATATTTAAGAAAACAGCAACTTACTATAAAAGTTCTATTAACTGTAGTACAGCAGATTTATTGCTGCAGTTCAAGGCTTGGCTGAGACATCATTATCTGAAAGACTGTCTGTATAAACAGCAACTCATGCACCAGGATTCTCACAGGACATATCTTGAAGATTTTGGGTATTTTTTCATATTTAGTATGGGCAGGACTTGTCTTGAAGGATCTCTAGATTTTGTTGTTGTGCTATAGCTGCAGGTCATCTGAACATTTACATCCTGGCCAACTTCTGTTAGGAGTGTCTGCTCCCATTGGTGTCACACTGCAAATGTTGGAAAGACATTGTGTAAGAGAAAGTGGATTGACAGATTTCCAAATGCTTCTGTAACAAATGAAACAAGAGCATTACAGAGACTTCAGAAGTTAGAATCATGTGACAGTTTAACACAAATATACGTTGATTTTAAAGACTGCAGTTCTTCCCAACACTTAACATTCAGAGATTTAAGACTATGCAGAACCCAAGTGTATTTTGACAATGGGAAGAGTTAGAGAGGAGGATCTCGATAAAATTAGACAAAAGTAGAAGACATGCAGTTAATATTTTTGCTGTTACAGATCTCCCACATCCTAATGTAAATGCTTAAGTATGGAATAAGTTTTTGCAAGATCGGAGAACTTGCCAGTTGTAGTACTGCAATATGTAGAAATGGTCGTGGTATATAAAGGCCACAAGAAAATTTGAAACTTCTGCTATCTATGCATAAGATTCCAAGAATTTTGTAACACATAAAAAATACTTTGAAATTTTGCCAGGGTGGGAAAAATTTATAAAATCAAGTGATTATGATTTAATTGTGTCTATTATTTGGACTGCTTTTAATCTGTTTAAAAAGAAATCTAAGACAAAACCGAGAATTAAATGCAAGAACTGCCAACCTGCTGCTCTCTTTTCTCTGAGTGTCAGCTTTCCAAGTGTGACACGCCTCAAGTTTGGGACCAAAATGAAAACAAAGTACAATACTTTTTCATGTAAGCCCCTGGATAGTAAGTACTGGACAAGGCTCCAGTGCAGCAAGTCTGGCAAAGAATTCAGTGTTATTTGTGCTCAGCAGACATCACAAATTGCCACAATATTTAAGCAGCATTCTCGAAGGGAAACAAAAGGATGTGAATACAGAAGTCATGGTTAGGATAAGGGATATGAAAAAGAAATAAATCAGAAAATTCCAGAGGAAAAATAGAAGAAAGATAAAAGTTGAATAGGGAATCTGAGAATAATGTAAATTCACAAGAATTTACATTTTCACGAGAAAAAAGTGATGAAGAAACCGTAAAATGTTACTTAATTCAGTGCTAAATGATGCTGTGAATACAAGACCCACAGATCTCCACTGCAGCTGCACAGCTGGGACATTGCTGGGACATTGCAATCACCCAAGAGGATGTTCAGAGGAGGGACAACGCACATGCCCCACTGTGCATCCTCATGGAACTGCGGGGCTTTATGCAAAGAGCTCAAAGTAGAACTGTGCTGCCCATTTTAGGGGGTCGAAATGCAGCCTTCAAGTCAAGTTTAGGCTTCATGCACCAATTTCACTGGGAATCACTTGGGAGATGGTTTTGTATGTGTTTGGAATTTGAAGGTTAGCATGTTTCTGTGGAGTAAGAACTAAGGCTACGTAGTAGCCACTAAGGAGACAGAAACCAGAGCTATTGCACTGAATTTACAGGTGGGAATTTGTTTCTCTTCTTGCTAATTCAATTATGTAAAATTCTAAGTTTCCTGATTTTGGGTGCATGAAATTCGAATTCACTGAACTATTTATCAAAGTGAAGCTAAAGATATGAATGGTGATTT
Organism: Tichodroma muraria; assembly: GCA_013390105.1. Taxonomy (NCBI): domain Eukaryota; kingdom Metazoa; phylum Chordata; class Aves; order Passeriformes; family Sittidae; genus Tichodroma; species Tichodroma muraria. Next base: position 23,918 of record WAAG01058989.1, on the reverse strand, counting down.
TAAAATAAAACTCTTATAAATTTATTGTACAAATGTGATAGATTTAGCAGTGATTCTGAAAATTCTGCCTTCAAAATTATAAACTTACTCTCTGGCTCCTGACTAAAATCTCTTAATCAGTAGTCCCAGCTTAACGGTTTCTGAAACTCTGGGCCTAGCTCATGGTAGACCTTAGCATCTCATAAACAGGAAGACTTAGGTGTGGTTTTACTTTGACTATTGATTGTGATCTGAACTTACATGATAAAGGTTACATTAAAAACGGCAAGTCAGTTCCAAAAACTTTTGCCATATAGCTGCTGTGTTTTCCTAAACAAAAAAGAATAAAAATAAGAATGGTCTAAGTGACTTTCTGAAAGCTGAGGAAGAAGCTGAGAGTGCAAGAACAAGATTGCACTGCTGCCTAATAATGCCAGCTTGGAAACAATGTCAGCTGTTTAATAACTCCAGGCTCCTGCTCTTTGATAGGAGATGATCAAGGTGAAAGAAAAAAGAAGTAATGAGGAACTGAGGACCCTAGAAATGAAAACTATGCTTTTATTTATAGAGGGAAGCTCTCGCAGACAGAACTAGGGTAAAATGCAAGCTGAGAAAACGGTATCTATTTAGCCCTGATTAAATATTCCTAGGAAGGCTGCTTTATAGCAGTTGTGGTTTAAGGTAATTTTGCCATGCTTTAAAAAAAATGACACTAAAATTAGTACATACACAGGCTCATTTTGATATATTGCAGCAACATCTTCTGTTTAGACAACAAATCACCATAGCAGTATAGCAGCCCTGGTTACCCTCACTAACTTCAGTAAGAATTCATCTCTCAGCTAGGTCATGGCCAGCCAAGCTACTGAACAGTTCCTCCCTGTTCTCAAGCCTGTGACTGAGGATATTTCTTCCTTTTAATTTATTGAGGAGAAGCTTTCAAAATACAGATCAAAACTCAAGTGAAAAAATGGCCAGCCTATTGAAAAGTCTGGGAGATGGGCTCCTAACATTTTGTACTCAAAATAAAAAGTGGCACTGAAACTTTAAAACACTTGAGTATTTCCTTGTACAACCTTATCAAAACATGCAAATTTAAAAAGCACATATACTATGGGTAAGTGTAGTTTCAATGCAAGAAGGTACCTAACAGTTAACAAGATATTAACGACTTCATGTGAAGCACATGAAAGGGTTTATTCTTAGTTTGATTCTGCAAATATCCAAAATTCTTGCTATTACATGGAGAATGAACATATGAAATAAGTTATAATGACAAAGCATTACAAAATGCTGGAGCAGTGGTTTCTGAACTTTTTGGTTTCTGACCCTATTTGCATTTTTTAAAATCACATATTTTACAAAACAGATCAACTGAATATTAATTTAATTTAGATTATTTTGGAGTAAGGGCTAAGGAGAACTTTATCCTAAAATGGTCCTTAGGAAATGATTGTAAACTAAATTCATGGAGCCTGAAATACTGGAAGAAGTTTCTTTAATGACACTCAGTTACATTTCTTTATGCTGTTTGGCATATAAGTAATGTATCCATTTAATAATTAGTTTTTGGCAGATGTTTGCTTTTGGATTCTATTCTACAGTCAGAATTGGAATCCTGACTAAGGAAAGCTTTAGAGACAAGTATTTCACTTCTTCGTGGTTGTACTATCACTCTGCAAATGAGAAATCACAATCACAACAATCCTCATACTTAAATTTTTCCACTTTCCTGAAGAGTCACAGCTACAGCATAGCTACATATTTTATAAACTGGGTGGATTTCTGGTCAGCTAGCCTACATGTAAGTTTTGAAAGCAATCAATCTAGCTGCTACCAGAAAAGCCCTACTTTATGTGTTCATGCAGAAGCAATTTTGCGCGTAAGGTTTGTTTTGGTTAGGTCTGCACAGTGACCACACTGCCAGCAAAGCCTCCTTTCGCAGCTGTAGCTCAGCACTGCAAGTGTTCCCATGAGCAGGAATAGCAGCCAGGTAGCTTAAACACAGGGACTGCAGCTTCATCGATCCTGTGCTAAATAGAAGTGCTAATACACAGGGGGCTTCACCTGCTGAGGGACCTGGGAACATGAAGGTTTGGGGATAAGGAAGAAGCTGAGACACTCCCAAACTGAAGGGGTGTTTGTGTTTGCTTTTTTTTTAATAAAAAAGCACAAATCTAAAACATCAGCAATGACAAGATGTACAAATTCCATGACTGTTGATCAAAGAGAGGATTTTCATTGTTCACCCNACTACAAATGCCACTTTCACTGTTCTAAACTTCCAAGCCTTCTGCAAGGCCTCAGGTCAAACATTGTATCCATCTCTATCTCTGAGCCTCTATGCTCGAGGCCCTGGGAGCTCTCTGGGCCCCCATTTCCCATGCAGGACCTCTGTGTTACTATTTAGCTAATAATTATTTAATTGCACGATGTAACTTTGATCTAGCATACAACACAAAGCTACAACTTTATCACCTGTTACTACACCCTTCATTTTCACCCCATACACATCAATGCAAAAACTCCAAACCTCACTGACAGAGCTGAGGCAGCATCTGTGATAACCCCCAAACGCACAGTTCATGGAGCAACCTAATGCCCCTGGCACAAGCAATGTTTGTTCTCAAAGGCTGGTCAGCTGCTCTTTTCTGAATCAGGTTCTACAGGCCATGCACTCAGGACAGTTTGATCTTACTTTGGTTTTCAGTTCTCTCAGCACCACTTTACAGGCATTCTCAACCCTCCACACATCTGACAGCGTTAGTTTGAATAAGCAAAAGTCTCATGGAAAGACTTCTCATATTAAATAAATTAGAATCTAGGGCAATAGAAACACTAAGATCTGGACTGTAAACCACATACTGAAAATAAAAATGTTCTGATATCAATACAGCCAAATGAAAAACAAGATAATTAACAAATTTTAATCTTATTATGGGTGTATTTAATACTAAAATTTGCATCTGCAGAAAAATGTTCCCTTGGAAATCTGTCACTGCTCAGCCATAGACTACAGTTAACAATTCATAATTCACACTTAAAATGCACAATAAACATTTTACCTGAAAGTGCACAGTACAGGTTTTATTGAACCTGAACACAAAAAATATTTTCTCCTTCCGTGAAGGAGATATTATTGGTCTGTTGTTCCCATTAGAATCGTATAAATACACGCGCAAGATAAAGGTTTTGTAAATAGCAAGTGTAAATACATTAGCATGGAATAACACTGGACCAACCCTTTTGGCAATGGCAGTTTGTTACACAGTTGTACCAAAGTTCAATGTAGAATATATAATTTAACAATGCATACATTCACAAACTTCTCCTTCTATGTTACACAAAATGCTAAAAGTATTATCTTCTACGTGACAATGGCTTTACTGAGTTTATTGACAGACAGTTGACTTGAGACAAAAACACAAGAGCAATAGGACACAAAAGAAGCCAATATTGGAAGAACTTTCAACACTTTTGGAAAAACTTGCTTAGAAAATGACTGCATTTTACAAGAGGAAATATTCTTTGGTATAAAGGAACAGTGCCAATAGTATACCCAGATTTTTCACTTTCAAGTGGAAGAGGTGAAAGAATCAGAACTGAGTGAAAAACAAAGCCTCTTAAAAGTGTAAGTAAGGCACACTTGAAATTAAGTTGCACTGTGGCACTGCAGAATCTCTACCCAGTCAGACCAAAGGAAAGCACTTTGCAAAATCCAGCAAGACAGCACTGGCTTTGGAATGGTAAAAACTGTAACTTGTATTAAGGTAAGCAAGCAAAATGTAGAGCATAGCATACAAATGGATTTTACTGTGACAAAAGCTTATGGTCATGTTCTAAAATTCAGGATCCAGTCCCAGTATATTCTAAACAAACTCCTGAGCAAAGACCACAATGTGTTTCAAATAGCTCCATCACTGTCAGTTGAAAACTGGCACTTGCCAGAGAGTGAGATATTA
>WAAG01058989.1:6051-19922 GCA_013390105.1 Tichodroma muraria | reverse complement strand
TGGCAAAAGCAGTGTTGTATCATGCAGCAGGTCACACACACTAATCAAAACACAGCACATTTTTAGTTTGAACAAGACATCATAACTTCCACAAGAATACACCTTTATCAGTTACTCTCAGCACTTAATTCTTATGGCCTTGGTGAAAAACTTCATTTAGTTAATTTAGTGGTATTATAGAATTGGCTAAAGTGCTTTAAAAATAATAAAACTAATTCACATTTCTCTATTAAAAATATCTTTTCCTCTTGAAACTTGCCTTCAGTAATAATTAACTCACATGTTAAAACTGATGGAACAGCATTAACAAGAAACAGCTGGTTATCTTAGAGGGGGCATTTATTAAAATATTTCATGTATTTGCCAAAGTACTGTGCCAGAAAAGCTTATCTGTGCTGTGTGCTGAACAATCTAGTGAGTCACCTTTTGCTTTTTCCTGGCTAGTGCCTCTGCATAGGTCAGGTGAATAAAGTCGAAGAGTTGTGTGGCATTGGCAGTATTATCCAAAATCTTGGATAGCTCATCCTTGGACAGTGTCACCAGCTCTGCAATGCTTTTAACGTGGGTCATTAAGGCTCGGCAGTTTTTTGCATTAACCCCTGGCATTTTTAGCAGGAAGTCCTGAGGCCCAGGGTTGTACTTGTCTGACTCGGGGAGAATTTCAGAATCTGCGGTGATGGCCATTGCTGTTTCTGCGTCGGGTTGGGGATGTTTTTGTTTCAACTCTTCAAAGAGTTCAGCAGTAGTGTGGGGAGAGGGACACCACAGGATTCGTAACTTCGGGAAGTGCAGTGTGAGAAGGGTTAGTTTAGAAGTAATATCGTTGCTGGAAATTTCTGGCTGTAAAGAGCCTCGTGGGATCAAGGAGAAGGATTTGCTAGGATCAAATTCAATGAGGAGAACTGGCCGCTTGTAGTAGCGGCACATGGAGACGCACTGTGCGTACAGCCTGCCGTTGTTTAAGGAACCAATCAGATCGCTGATGCTCTTCCGCTCCACACAGATGTCAGGGGTTAGAATGTAATCCCCAACTTCCAAAGTCACAGGCTCAATGTCGATGCCACGGCGATGGATCAGGGATGGAAGCTCACTACGGAATTCCCGCATATCCACGATTATGGTTTGCTGAACACCCTTCTGTTCCTGTCCACCTAAAGAGCAAAACAAACACAGTTATCCCCATACTTGGCACCTCCTGCTCCGGTTGTTTTCCTGTGTGCTGCCAAGGCTTCTGCAATGGATGGACTTCTCATCTTAAGTTATACCTCCAATTCAGCAGTACAATACATCCAGACTTCATTTGATTTGTAACTGTTAGAGAAAAAAATTACCTAAATGCCTAAATATATACTGTAGTTTATGTAGCATGCTCTGCAGCTTGATAGAACTACCATTCTACTTGCTGTATGCTTGTATATGTGACAGTGAAACACATTAAGCTGTAGATGAAAATTATTTACAAGAATCAGAGAAATATTTAAAAGGCTGCCTGCTAAACAAGATAATGAAGCTGTTTCCCACAGAAATACAACACTTTATTGTAAGAATTATGTGTTGGCCTCTACAGATCTGCAGGACACTTATGAGACTGCAGCAACAAGGCCACAAAAGATGTAGCAGCAAAGATGAGAGAGTGTATGGCAAAGGAGAGCAGGATTACAGAAACGACAGCAAAGAAAAACAGGCAGAGGCACAGCAGACATGTCAGAGGAAAAGAAGAAAAATATGATTAGAATTGCAACGAAAGAAAAAGGACGCTTTATTGCAGAGGAAGTGATTGAACTCATAATGTGCATTTGTTTACCCAGGTAGCATGTTTTTCCAAGATGAAAATAAGTCCCCAACATTTATTGGCTCAAGGACACCACTGCCTTTGACCATCAGTAGACTTCAGTTTCTGTGTTCTAATTTCTCTTCCTGCAAGTAGCACTACACCATAACCAACAATCATAGCCTCATAACCAACAATCTGACTAGAAACAATCCAAACAGTATCTGTCTTTATGGTCAAATACTTCATCAACCTGTATTTTCAAAGGAAACCACAGTTCATTGTTACTGGGAAATAATGTTTCTTTAGCATGAAGACTGCAGAGCCAACGTACAACACGTCTCTGCCCCAGATGCTTTGAGGGGGATTTAAAGTGCAATAGTTATGGGACTTTCAGAAAGCTCTGGGTTGCAAGCCTGACCTAGGAGCTGCTCACCTGCTTTGCGTGTGTCAGCAGAGACAGAGGCAGGCCTAGCGTCTCTGAGGAGGTCTAAGTTCGTTTCATCTCTTCCTTCTCTTTCTTCAGGAACAACCATGCTGGCCTTCTCTCTAAGGAACCAAAACCAAACACACACTAAAAACTGCAAATGCAGGAGCGAAGAAGAATGAAATAATTCAATACCCTTCATCCAGGTGTAAAATTACATATAGTTTAATACTAAATGCAAACCCAATCAGAAATGCAATTTACTGGGTTTTTCTAGGTTTTTCCTTTTACGAGGAACTAATGACTAGTAATAGCACTATCAGCTGCTGAGAAGGCACTGTCAGTAAAAATACTGTCTTATACAGTCTAAGGAAATAATTGTTTTGTTTCCCCAATTGACTGAGATTATAAAAGCTTTAGAAATTATCTTACAAGAAATGCTACCTGCAAAACCACAATGACACAAATGAACTTCATAGACAATGAGGAAAAAATTCAAGTGATGCTGCTTAGCCTTTACATTAACATTAAATCGTGCTAAAGTTATTAAACAAAATACCAGGTGCTTTGAAAACGAAAGTTTTGACTTTTTGGTGATTCTCAATAGGAAAGTAGTCTTTACATCTGACAAAGAATTGAATTAAAAGCTTATTTAAAGCCTTCACACAGTTAAGAACTTCACTCTATTTAAAATGTAAGCATATTGGGGAATTACACGAAACACTCATTATAAAGGCAGTTAAACTAATTGTGTTACCGAATGAGTTTTTCAAAGGCCTCCTTCTCTTTTCTGAGAGCTGTGAGGTAGCGCTGCTCTTCTGTGGAGCCCCCATATATGAGGAAATAAACTCTGTAGGTATAAAAGAGAGAAAAAAAAAGAGGTCACAAAACTTTGTATTAAGTTAAAAAATCCACAACCAATAAATTTAAGATTAGTAGCAGTAAGTGCCTAACAAGTTAGTTAATAGTATATTAAATTTTAAGTTTTCTGTATTTTTAATTAGTGTATGACATTTATTCATAAAACTGAGTTTTGCAATTTCCAGGTTTACTAAACACATGTACCCAATGTGGTGATCTTTCTGTCAGCAAATGCTAACTGCAAATACTAATTTTCTTTATTGTGTTTCCTTTACTTGCTTCTCTGTTACAGTTTCTGAATGACTGCTCTTCAGCATGATGAACATAGGAAATGTGAAAATTAATTAAACCCAAAATGAATCCTCTTGTTTAAAAATCATATCTTCAGAGATGGTTTAAAATGAGACTACACCACCTCAAAATGATCTACTGCCACTAAAATCATTGAAGCAGAGGATTTGGAATTTTATTTTTTTTTAACAGATATGCTTCTGCTGTTAAGAGACTAAATACCTGCTGGAAAGTAAAATTATCTTTTGGTTACACCAGACATTATGCTTTTGTTTAAACTTAAGGGCTCAACAGGAACTGAAAGGTAGCTAATGAAAATGAACAGCAGCACGTTCTGCATTGACTGCTGACGGTGCACTTTCAATTTTTTCTTTCCAGACTAGAATTACCCTGGCCAAGTCAACTTGCCTCAAAGGTTTCCCGGGCCTGCTTGCCTTGTAGATTTCCAGCTGCCGAACAAAAGTGAGTTCTGCATCATACAACACCACATATCTGGGTTCTACCTCGTGCAGCACGCGAGTGAGCGCGTAGGGATCCCCGCACCCCTGGAGCGGGTGGATAATCGTCAGTGGGTCCTTGAAAATCCCATAGTAACAATCTGAGGGCAAGCTCACATCAAAATCTTCAGGAATGGTCTCTTCAGCGTTGCCGTCTTGGCTACCACTTAATTCTCTGCCGTCTTCCACCTCGACCTCCTCTCTCTTTTCCTCCTCAGTTTTCCCGATCATTTGGATTATAGTCCGGTCTTGCTGCTTCTTGTTCTTATTTTGTTTCGAAGAAGCTGTGAGTTTCGCTTTTTTGGCTTGTGGCCCTGTGTCTGGTTTGGCATTTCCTTTCCACTTGATGGTTTTTCTGTCCTTAATCCACACTTCTCCAGCTTTCTCATCCTTTCCGAAGGTTTTGTTATATAGTCTTGTTAAAAAAGCTTCCGCTCCAGCAATAATATACTCCCTGAGCTGTGCACAGGCTCGGTCATCACTGGCACAAATGAGAACTTGCCCTGCAGTCAAGAAACAATACCATGTTTACAGCCTGGAACGCTGTGCTTCTTATCAAGCTACAAGCACCTTCTGAGCCAATGGCTTGCACTGATCCAAGCACTGTGCCTGCCAAATGCCTTGACATTTGGCTGCCGCAGTTGCTCTGGACTTTGAGAGAATCTAAACTGCGTGGCTTTTTGTACCAAATAAAATCAGAGAAGATTAATGGAAGTTCAACATTCCTTATTCTTACAATATCTAAATTCGTAAAGTTTTCCTTCTGACGATTGGAAACGAGGCAGATACAGCATGTATCATTAAGTTGAAACAAACTCAAACAACTGGTTGTTTTTAAGATGTGGAATAAGAGAGAACTTAATTTAGACCATTCTAAACTGTCCGCTGTGTTACAGAGTCTACAAAACACGTTTCACTCAGTATTATTGACATTTGTGAATAACAGCTCTCTGCAAGCTGACTCAGATAAACTCCTACAACGCTGCGTGAGAGAGCCAGTTCTTACCCAGAGTCAGAACACTGTGGGTGGGAGAAAAAAGCACTTTTTTACCCTTACTATTTCCTAAAATAAAACTTGCTAAATTTTAAGGGAATGAAAAGCCCTAAAATACGAAAGGCAGCAAAGCAGTTAAAACTCTCTTCCCTGCCTACCGATCTCTACCTCAATTATATGCAACTCATGAAAAGCAAATTTTCAGGTGCATAAGAAGAATGTGCAGGTTAGAAAGGGCGTAAGACTGAACCCCTATTTTTGTTTAGAACCCAAACTTCAGAAATGAGTGAATGGTACCTTGATCATTATAAATTTCGACATCAGTTTTATCTGGCTGGGAACTAAGGTATCAGTACACTACTGAAATGTAACATAAAATGCTTTTTCAGAATAATGCAGGTTCTTTCCTAAAAAGTATTGCATTGTAGCAATGAACAGCATTTCTCTTTTAGAGCAAGACCTAATAAGTTTATGTAAAACCATCTAATGTTACATAGTTTATGTACATAATGCACATAAATTCCTTACCTTAAGGCTACAAATTACTAAATTCAAACCAACTCTTTGATAAAACTACAGAAAAGAGTTAGCTCCTTCTCTCCAAGGTCAAGTAGGAGTACAAACCAGTAGAAGTACTGGAAAACTTAAATCATTTAGTATTCTCTCACCTGGACCACCAAGGTTGTCACTGTTCTTGTTCTCATTTTCAATCTCTTTCAGTACTTCTCTCAAAGCTTCCCATTTTGGGTTACTTTCTAGAACCAGTTCCCTTTTCAGTTCTGAAACAAAGTAAGATTGAACACAGCAGCTCTTGCATCCAAAATCAATCAGTGGTTAGATGTCAATAGTGTGATGGTTGTTGGCACATATGATATTCAACAGCCTACATATGCAACTTGTTATGCTAATGAGCTGGAGAACACTCTTAAATTTAAAAATTGGAGATAAGTGCTTTTGTGAAGCAAAACACTGAAATATTCACTCATTCTTCAATTCCGAAATTCCTGAATATGTTTTTTTAATAAAAGCAACCGCAGCCTCCTACTCTCACGTAAGATAATAAAGATGAAGTTAAACATCAATGTAATGCAAGAACAATGCCGCAAAAGCTCTCCCAGTGATCAGCTGAGCAAGCTTAGGAGAATCCCCTACTTCGTGACTCTTCTATGTTGTTTATTATACGCTTTTGGAACTAAGATTATGTCTCAATTTATCCCAGCTAACAGACTGAGATCCTGAGCTGTGGAAGTTCATGCAGGGAACCAGAGCACACATGCAAAGCACTTGGAATCGTGTGACACTCTCAAACTTAAAATTAGGAATGATCAGTACCATTTTCTTTCTTTACATCACGTTTTTCAGAGCCCGAGCTTTTGCCTTTCTGATTCAGTTTCTCATCTGCAATGCGATAAACTCGAGCTCGAGCATTCACAAACATTGAAGTACTGGAGTCAAGGAACAGCCAGCCTGGAGAGGAAATGAGAAGGAAGCAGTAGTAGTTTGACATCTGCAACATGTAAGTGTTCCAACCCTGTGCAGTAAAAGTCCCAGATCTTCAGCTGGAATACCTGCCCTACCTGCCTGCTGTGTAATCACCAGCTTAATAAAAGACAGAAATGTGATGCAAGTCTCACACTGTTAAGTAACAGCAGTTAAGTGGGAAGATGAAAGAATTATCTGTCAATAAAAACCGACATCCTTTTGGCTGGTTGTGTAAAACCTAATTAGATACCTTCATATGTTTGGGAATGATAATTAAAAACATCAACATTGCACTGTTTCATGCATTAACTTGTATGGTTATTCCATGTTTACCTGAATTCTCACCAAAGGCCTTTTCACTTGCTTTCAGTGACTCCAGGAGATTAAGGAAAGTGACACAATCATACTGGGTTAGATACAGTAGCAAAGTACGTAGGATCTTCAAATCCTGGACCAAAGACTTTGTCTTAGCTCCAAGCTGGTGCCAGAGGGGATCTAAATAGTGACGTATTGTCTGGAAATAAAAATTGGAAAGTTTGGAGTGTCAAACGTAGAGTATTGCATTATCGCTTCTAACCAGGCTGAGAATGCACTGTAACTTTACAGGGGACACTCTGGTTTCCCAAAGTTATTGCAGATACCAAAATAAAGATGAACTATGCAATATTTGTTTTGATATAAGTTACCATACTGTGCTAAAGTCAACATAATATAGATGTCCTAATGAAAAACATTTCAGCAATTATCAGATGTATATAATTTCATGCTTTCAGTAATTTTTTTTTCTTTCCAATAATAAAACACTGGTAAAATTATAAAAAAACACCCTTATTTTACTGGTACTGGTCTATTGTATTTAATATCTAGTGTCCTTTACTTAGGTACAGCAAAAAACATTATAACATCATTTAGTTTCCAAAATCAGATAGGTACCATGAAGATGTGCAACTTATAGAGCCCAAGAAAAAAACTTCAAGTATTTAAAGTACAAAAGGCCTTCCATCCAGATTAAATCACAGTTAACCAATAACTGTGTTGCACTATGACAGTTGATTTCAGCTTAATGAAAGCATGTGTGCCAAACACTGCAGATCTGTCACAAATAACAATGAATGTATGTCAAAGTTATTGACATACACAGTGATTAAAGATACAGCACATACATGCACGTGCATATTGTCTATTACATACAGTGCTTCTCCTACGAGAGAAAATAAAAAAAAAAAGCAAGAAATTCAAAAGGAAAAGGGGAATATGTGTGTGGCAATTACAGATACTTATCTCCAAAGTATTCTGAGATGAATTTGCAGCTGTCGTTTTAATAACAGCAGCAACAATTATTATTGTAACCATCATACACCATGATGGGGTGTTCTTACTGTCAGGACTTTGGGAATGAATGAAAAACAATAATACCAATACAACAAAAATCCTATTGGCAACTGTCACATCACCATTACATCCCCTCGTACCAGTAAAAACATGTCATGGGAGAACACTCAGCTGCTGCTGGTTATTTATTTTGCAAATAACATTTCTGTTTGCATGGCAGGCACTTTGGAGGTCTATATCCCATTATTTAAACACTGCAGAATAATCAAAATGGCTACCTTGTCAAAAGGTTTAGCAATAGCATTCTCTAAAGACAGGTCTTCTACTTCAAGAGCTGGATTGTAACGTTTGAGTTCCCTCAGACATGCGTTCAGAATGTCCAGGATTGCAGTCTGGATAGCAAGCATAGCAGGGGTCATTGCCACGTGTATTTCCACCACTTCAGGTTTATGCTTCTCCAAAAAGGAGTGCACTGCAATATGAAATCTAAGAGAAAAACAACTTCTTAAGATTTACTTGGATAGTTTAATTTGACTTAAAATTACTCAGAAGTTTGTATAAACGCAATTACAATTCTTTTAAATGTAAACAAGTAAGTTAAATCAGTTTCTACTGATGTGGAGACTGCAATCTTATGAACAGCCTCGGAAAGCCATCTGTTCCACAATTATGACTGTATCATTCTATGTGTGAGCCTACAGTGCTGGTGAATGATCCATGGAAAATTACTGCACTGGATTCTGCATCATCATCACACATAGCAAATATTAAAATAAGCCCTAAAAATCATATAAGGGAAAAACTGGAAGGGGTTCATAAATTCTCTGAAATCACATGGCTGCACCAGCAGATTTTGTGACATTCCCAGCTTGCAATGACAACCTGCAGCTCCTTTTTGGAACCTGTCCTTGGAGGCACGCTGGCTGCAGAGGGCCAGAGATGCCACCTGACTGTTCCTGACAGGTTGAGGCTCAGAGATCCCGACGCTTGCTGACCTCTACAACTCCATGGCCATTTCCCTTACTGCAGCCTGCAGCCCCAGGTCTTTTCATGGAAGTCAAGGAAGGAAATCTAGAGAGCTTCTACTCAACCTTTCCTACCCTAGGTATGTCCACTTCTACTTCCCTGGGACACTGAACGAAAGACTGTTAAGGAATTTACAATGCAGAGGAACTGTTCATTAAGAAGGAGTGAAACACATTCCAACCTGGACTAACAGAACAAATGGGCACTGACTGGGTCATCAGAGTGTCCAGTTCATTTGTGGATCTTCCTCTGGAAGACTCAGTGCATGCCACATCTTGGCAATTTGGTTTTTAACAGTCATCAAGAAATGTTCTTCATACACAACATGTGTGCATGAGATAAAAAAAATCTGACATGTAGAAAGAGATGCATGGAGTTTCATCACAGCTGGAAACAAACACTCCCATGAATAGCAGAACTGAGAGACTGTTCTCCTGTCATTTCATGGCTTAAATACTCTTGTCTAGTAAGAGAAATTTTTCTTAAACTGTTAAGAATGTCACTTTTTGCTGTGATTGCTGTTGACTAAAAGGAGAGCTCTACCATAAGGTTCATCTCCTTAAAAGAGTCAATTTGAGTCTATTTTCAAAAATACTCTCAGAAATTCAGCATCTTTAAGACCACTTCTGTCGAAAACTGAAAAAATTTTGTTTGGGAATACAGGAAGGAACACAGATTAGCAGTGTGACTGCATACAGCTCATTTTCTTAGGAACCTGCTGTAACATCCTTCATCTTCCCTCTAAGTTTAACTCTCCAGTGAAATAAGGAAGTGTCTCACCTTGGCCACAGATAAAGCTTCCCAACAAAAAGATTTTTCATCACTCTTTCCACATGACAAAAGCCAGTGTTAAATGCAACTGCATTATCTGTAAAAGCTTTAATGAAGCCTTGCTTGTTCTTCTGGCGATAAAGTCGCAAGATGAATGCTTCCTGACAGGACTCAATGATTCTGTGGGCTTTGTACACCAAAATGCCTGGCAAAAGAAAAAACATTTCAAGTTAAAAAAAAATACAGAAAGGTGCAGGTTTGTATAGATTTTTCCCCACAACTGTCTTATTCTTCTACTGTTCTTTTAATTACAGGAATTTAAGTCTTCTAAAATGAAGGTTGAACAAACTTTCTGGGGTTGAAACGAGTGATTCCTCAGTTTCAGAACAATGGAATCACCAAATAACAGAACTGGGTTAATAATGCATCTTGAACAGAAAAAAAAAAGCTTGTGCATGAGTGGCAGGACTTATAAACTTGGAAAATTCTTTACTCCTGAGGCATAACTTGAACTTGAGCCTTTTAAAAGCAGGAAAAGCAAATGCACGAGATAACACAATGTTACAACAAAGCAAGTTTGATATGTTTGAGGCTGTGATACTTGAATTCTTTCATTAAGAGAAATTCTGGAATTATAGACCTGTCAAGTAACATTAACTGGTAACAGTTCAAGTGTTTACATAATCAAAGAACTTCTGAAATAATTTAGTTTGCTTTTCTCTCCCATCTGACAGTCATATTTACACTCAAAGACAGCAAGTATTATCAAACGTGAGTACACCACCAGTTTTCTTCATGGATATGGGTGTAGTAGGAATAAAAGACCTATCAAGCACATTTCAATACAGAGAAATGAAACAAGAGTTTAATTTAATTACGTGTTTGAGGCGAACCCTTCTGGAGTTCACAGTTCACTTAGCCAAGACCTGCTAAACCAAGGCTTGTTTTTTCCTCATGCTAATCATGTTAAACAGCACACTGCATTGTTTCCCTCTCCCCCTACTGAAGTGAGGCCTATGTGCTATCTGCTCCCAGCTTCCAGTGGAATCATCAATGCCTTTCTAAAATAGAAGCAAAGGACATCAAACATCACAGGTTTTACCTTGTGCCTACGTAATGTAATAAACTTAGAGAGCATTTAATTTCTGGAACAAGTCTCCTCAAAACAGCACCCAGCCATTGCTTTTAACATGCCTTTGCTTGCTAAATGAAAAAGCATCCAGAAAAAATACTTCCATATAACTGCTTGCCATTCATGATTAAGTCCTGAAATAATCCACTACAAGGTATTTTTCTATCTAGATATTGTTAGACCTGTCCTATGAAGCATATTTTTCAGTACATAATAATAATCATAGTCATCTCTGAACAACTTCCAGTTTATCAAGATGTGACCCCAGACGGACCTGACAGGAAAGACAGAGTTTCTCACAGGTCAGTAAGACTGTGTCTATTATAATAACTTCCTGCTTTTAGTCAACATATATCTGCTTATGAAGGGAGTTCATACCTGCTCTGTAAGCCTTGGTAGAAACAACTTGCCACTTATTATTACACCAACTTGCATCAGTTTCATTGTGCTGTCAAGTACATCATTCCTACTCAGCTAAAACCACAGGAATAATTCTGCTTTATTGCAGTGATAATTTCTTATCTTCATGTAGCTGGATTTATGAGTTCATCAGATGTTAATTCACGCTGATTTTACAAATGACATTTTTAACACCTAGAAAGGCTTTTGCTGTTATCTCCTCATGAAACACTACTACAAGATTTTGTTGTACAATTTCACACACAGACAAGGCACATGGACCCAGGTGTTGGGAGGCTGGGAATGAAGCCACCAGTCGATTGCAGCTGCTCTCACACCGACCTCTGGTGGCAATGCAAAACCTGTCACAGCTCTGTGGCAGGACAGCACCAGTTTTAAAAGTTTACTGTATTTTTTTTTCTTTTCGTCTTTGGTAGGGTAGAAAGGTAGAGAGGAAGGAGTCAAGGGAAAAAGAGAAATTACCACTGGTTGTCCAGAAAACCTATTCACTTCTTTTGAACTTAGAAATATCAGAATTGACAAATCTCGTGTTCTAGCCTCCAGCATAAAAGTGTTAAAAATGTTTTAGAGTGGAACTTGCTATAGCTTGACTAAAAGGAAGGAGGTACAGCTTCTGAAGCAGAAACTCACATTCCTCTAAGCATGTAATATTCAGCTATGTTTAATCATTAAGATTTTAACACTTAGAAGTGTTAAAATCTTAAAGTTTTTTACATATTAAGATGTTAACACTTAGAAAACAGTAAAATACTCTTCAATCCCTGGCTCTTAGGTATCTCTTTCTCCAGCTCTCCAGGCTGTAACATTTTCCAGCTTAGACACGAACATAAAAACAAGAGTGGCTGGGGGAGAAGTGGAACAGAACATGAGAAGAGAAGGGTAACTCTCACATCTTGCTTGTATGGCTTCTATATAACTAGAAAAAAGAGCTTGCAAGCTATCACCAAATCTTTACAATCACAGTAACAGCATTACTTTGTAATGCTGGTATTTGCATAGCGTCCAAGTGTGTCAACGCAAAGATTAGTGAGGTATTTTTTGATGAGAAGTCATCAGGAGTAATTTGTTAATGCAAAAATAGAGGCAGTGTGCATGGCTCATAAAGCATGACATCTAAAATCAGTTTCAATGATAGGCAAGTGTCCAAGAGAGCACAGGGCACTATTTCACCAAGTGCAATCAATTATTCTTCTTTGAAAGCCCTTTTAAACTGTATGATTAAATAAGGAAAACGAGTTGAGAGAAAAAAAAAAATAAAAATATGAAAGAACTACATATTTGCTCCTTTTACCTCAGTCTTGTTGAAGGAAAAAAAGGGAATAATTCTTCAACCTCAATACCTGTTAGGATGCACTCTTCATTTAGAATTAAGCTTTGTGTATTTTCAAACAGAACACTCTTACCTGTATTTCATTAAGCTCTTACCGGTAATGAGATTAGTAGGAATTCTGTCAGTAAGGAAATCTACCACAAGTATCCGACTTGTTGCAAAGATTACTCCTCCTTGTGTATAAAATTCATACCGAGTATTATTTGCAATTTCATTGGTAATGCGTCGAGGGAGATGAACAACTCCATCTGACCTCAGCTGGTCAATAAAATACTCCTAAACCAAATACAATAAAAACACAAGACATTATTGTGGTATCCAGGGAAAGGGATCCAAAAAACTCATGTATTACACATACTCTGGTATTTTTGAGGAGCTGTCAAAAACAAATTAAGACATGATAATATAACATACTAAAAGAAGTCAGAATTATTATGATTTTTTCTTTGACATATTTTGTTCAGTTTCAAACTCATCTAGGTGATTTAAAAAAATCCACATAGTTGGTAGTAACTAGACATTACTTATATAAAAACGAGCAACTGACACTTCAAGGAGCTTATTTTTGCTTATATTTCAATATCTCATTTTCAGAGAAAATGCAATTTTAATACTGCCCTGAGAACAGAGAACTGGGAAGAGATCATCTTTTAGTGCCCTCACCTGTCATTAGATGACTACAGCAGGTAGATCATAGCTTAATCGCAGGTAATTATTAATTAATAGTAGGTACACCAAGCTTAATCTTGTAAACTACAGCTGTGATCTTTATTCACCAATGGTTGCTATAAAAGGTCCCCAAGGACCTCCCCTTCCTGATGGTGGGAAATTTGCTTGCTTCCAGGGTAAAAAGAGCAGCTTTTTTTTTTTGTACAATTAGGGACAAACTTGTCAAGCCCGACAAGCATGATTCACCCCCTTCTCCTCACTGGTTACTTACAAGTTATGTACTTGTTTTAGCTCATTAGTGTTACAGACTTCATTGTGCTGCAGGAGTAGAAATTCAACTGCCATGATCCTGAATGTGTGTGGTTTGAGTTTCCCCAGGACCTGGGGTGGACAACACACTGTCCCTGAGCCAGCAGTGTCCTTGTGGCCAAAAAGGCCAAGGGGATCCCGGGGCGCATTAGGAAGAGCACTGCCAGCAGGTCAGGGGTGTGGCCCTGCCCCTCTGCTCAGCCCTGCTGGGGCACATCTGGAGTGCTGGGTCCAGTTCTGGGCTCCTCAGGACAAAAGGGACACGGAGCTCCTGGAGCAGAGGGTGACAAAGAGGATGAGGGGACTGGAACATCCCTCTTGTGAAGAAAGGCTGAAGGAGCCGGGGCTGTTCAGCCTCCAGAGGAGATGGCTGAGAGGGGACCTCACCGATGTCTCAGCGTGAGCGGGGAGGGCTCAGAGCAGGGACCCGGCTCTGCCCCCTGGGCCCAGCAATGGGACAGGAGGAACGGGCAGGAACTGATGCCCGGGAAGTTCCACCTGAACACGAGG
Source organism: Tichodroma muraria (assembly GCA_013390105.1). NCBI lineage: Eukaryota > Metazoa > Chordata > Aves > Passeriformes > Sittidae > Tichodroma > Tichodroma muraria. The sequence goes on along the minus strand of WAAG01058989.1, from coordinate 6,100 downwards.
AAGAACTTCTTCCCTGCGAGGGACCGAGCGCTGGGCCGGATTGCCCAGA